>JAYESA010000016.1:83035858-83174562 GCA_036927795.1 Iris macrosiphon
AAACTTTGATGACGGCCCTGGAAAGAATGACTGCCCCGACACCAGCACCTGTCCAACCAGTGGACACAGTCCGAGGCTTCCGACAAATGAGCCCGAGAAACTTTAAAGGCAGCGAAACCCCAGAGGAGATCTCAGATTGGATCTCCAATACAGAAATGGTGCTGGAAGGCTCGCAACTTACCCCCGACTTATGGATGACCGCCGTGAGGGCCCAGCTCTTAGGCAACGCCCATCACTGGTGGGAATCCATAGAGCGTAGCGTCGGCAAAGACCAGACTTGGGAACAATTCTTGGAGCACTTCAATGCCAAGTACTTCCCCGCAACAGTCCGAGATGCCCTATACTCCCAGTTCCTGCACTTGGAACAGGGAAATATGACTGTTGATGCCTACGACGCAGAGTTCAGCAGACTGAGTCGTTTCGGTACCATCTTGATACCGAACGAACTGGAGAAGGCCAAAAGATTCTACCACGGCCTCACCTACGAGCTCCAGAGGTATACAACAACGCAGTCGAGGATCTCCTACGAGGAGGTTCTTACAGAAGCGAGGGTGCAAGAAGCTATTGGCCGAGGAGCGAGACGCTCTAATCCAAACATCCCGGCCAAAAATTATCAAGGAGCAGGAGGACCTATCCGTCGTCCACAAAACCAGACACAGTAGACGACGGGACCCTACCAGAAGAAGGAGCTCCCGACTTGTCATTATTGTGGCAAGAAGGGGCATTTTGCCAATGACTGCAGAAAGAAGAAAGGACTCTGCCTAGTATATGGAGCTAGCCAACATATGGCAAGGGACTGCCCGCAACACAGAGATGCAGCACCTCAGAACGGGCAGAAATCAGGAACACCAGCCCAAAAGATGCTACCCTCCACATTTGGAGGATATCAGAAGGGAGCACCCCTGGCCACCCAGGAGAGCCAGTTCAAAGCCAGACAATAATCTGGAGGACAAAGGCATGGGCAGGCCTTTGCTTTAGCCGCAGTTGCCGAAGAACCCGAAGGTGAAACCATCACAGGTACCATTTTAGTTGCATCATTACCTGCAACCGTATTATTTGATTCTAGCACTACCCTGTCATTCATATCTAGTAGTTTCGTAGCCATGCACAAACTAGTCACTTCTCCGCTACCCAAGTGCTGGAAAATTCTTACCGGAGGAGGTATTGTTCCAGTTACCAATATTATTGAAACATGTTCGGTAGTCGTTTGTAGTAGAGAGCTAAGAGCGCGATTTTTGGTACTCCCAATGCCAAATTTTGACGTCGTCTTAGGCATGGACTGGTTAATCCAGAACAATGCTATCCTAGACTGCCGAAAAGGTAGTGTCACCTTTAGACCACCAGGACACCCGGAGTTCGAATACGTACGAGGTACCATCGAGCAAGGAGTAGGCCAGACTCCTAGAACTTACATGGCGATGGAGATAGAACCCCTAGCACTCGTTGCAGAATTCGAAGACGTATTCCCGGAGGAATTGCCAGGCCTACCGCCTGACAGAGAAGTAGAATTCACTATTGAGCTAATACCCGGAGCTGCACCGGTATCCTCAAATGTGTACTGACTAGCAAAGAAGGAGCTTGATGAGCTGAAGCTGCAACTTAAAGAATTGCAAATCAAGGGATTTGTTCGTCCTAGTGCATCACCCTGGGGAGCACCAGTGCCGTCGCCTCAACAGGAGGTGCGATAAAAGAAGCAGCGCCAACACCGGACGAAGTGATCGGCATACTCAAAGGAGGCATTGTCGCAATGACAGGCTCGTCCTCCTCTTGAGATGTCGGAATCTCTTCGACAGGTGAGCCGGCACCCGAAGATGTCTCCTCTTCAAAATCAGGCACCTCCATGTCGCCGCCAGGACCTGACACGGAGCCAAAGGGCGCATCTACACCGCCCTCCCCGAAGATGTCTTCTCCTGAAAAGAAGACAAAAGGAAGTTAATATCAGCATAATGTTAATTTTCCTAAAAGAAGAGGCATAAAAGACGACATTTACCCATGGCCAATGGTGTATATAACGCGTCCGCAGCCAGTATAGCTAAATCATTCCTTAATGATGCTAGGCGAGCTGTCATACCTGGAGAAGGGGGTGCTCTAAGGAGCACTGGCGAATGCTCTTCTAGGTCCTCGTCAAATTCTAACCGAGGTTCATCGGCTGGAATCTCGCTGGGCGTACTGGCAGACACGGCAGGGGTCTCTGCCGATGCTGATCCGGACAAGGATATCCTCATTCGGCTCGGCCCTGAAGGCGATCTCGTTCCACTACCTGAAGCGGTAGCAGCGACAACAGCCTCCAACATGAATTCTCCGGCGTCGCCAGCCGGGACTGTCGAGGTTTCCTCTCTAAAAGGCGAGGAACCTCCAATCAGAGAATCATCCCCAACATAGGGAGATGCAGGCTCACTGCTAGGAGCCTCAATACCAGGAATCCGGAGAGGACGAGTAACCATTTTTTTCTTCCTCTTGCGAGGGGAAGTCTCCATCGGAGCAGGAGCCCTTCGCTTCCCAGAAATTACCAAAGACCCTGCAGGCAGAGGTACTTCACCCCTCGATACCGCCAACAAAGGCTCATCTGGAGTGACGGACTCCTCACCCTCGTCAGAAGAAACCGAGGTGACTTCAACTCTTCCCCCAAACTTGGAAGAGGGCACCCTAAAACTTCTATGCATATCAAAATCGCGATGGAAGGTGTTGGTTGCCACATAGAACTGGGCATACGAGTGGAGAATGCGCAGCTCCGTGGAGAGTGAAAGAATGGGCACGGTAAAAGTTGCCTCGGTGCAACCCATGATGAAATATCGCCATCCTCTGGCTCATCAATGAGTCCGCCCTTGGACCTGAAGCTGGTGACGGCGTTGCCCACGTGCAACTGGTCGTACCCGAATTGCCTGACAAACCGACTAGGCAAGTAGGGCTCGAAGAAGCAATGGTCTTCACTCCTGTACAGTAGATGGGAAGGTCTAATACAGACCAACCAATTGAAAGACTCAGGAGAAAGAGCGGTCTTCCCGACGCCTACGTCCTGAAGTCTGATCCCCTGTTGATTGAGATGTACGGGAGGGACAGTACAGAAAAGCTTCCAGCTTGACTAAAATTCAGCGCCCGTTGACAGTCTATAACTGTGGTCATATTCCAGGAAGAATTCTGGTAGTTCAACAAGAAACTACCCCCCGAACTACTGCCAGAGCCGGAAGACATAACCCTAGGGTTATGAAGAATTAACCATCCCATCAGATACAGGTATGGTAATTCTACCCTGGGAAAGCTATCATGCCGAGTTACATCGGCGAGCAGCCCGTCAGTCATGGCCCTCAGGCCAGCTTGAATACGGCACACCATGGCAGGGAGCAAGCCCAGCCTTGCCCCAAATACTAGACGCACTGCAGGCCATAGCGTATTACGGTGAATGCGGTCCGCAGATGCGATACCGGGTACCACCAGTCGGCGTAGCCATATGGAGAGGAAGCCAGCCAGTTGAGCTTCCCTGGACAGAGGCCTGCGGCAACGCCTCAAGTAACTATAGGCCTTAGTGCCTATGGGATACCTTCCTATCCCTTCATCGAGGATCCAGTCCGGAGCCCCAGCGTCTTTCATGAGATCGTCAAGTACCTGAGCGTTAAGCACGCTCAGAAGATTCAAAGGGTGATCCTTGCCTTCCAATACCTTCTCCGGCTTAGCAGTCCTGGACCGGTGAAAGAAGAGGTAGGACGTCCATTTACTGATGTGAGCCAAATCTGAAGGCTCGTTATAAAAAGCGGTGCAAGCGAGGTAGTGGCACATCAGCTCCTGATACACTTCCACTACCCGAGGGTCTGAATCCCCCAGCTCCCGGTTCGTGGGAACATACTCTTCATATGGAGTATCCCCCATCGGCAGTTTTGAGATTTCTGCCATCTCGTGGAGGGCCAATCACAACTCCCCCAGTGGAGTGGCAAAAGTTCCGGTGAGCAAGATATATCGCTCCATCAGTGCCAGAAATAGGTTAGGGTTGAGAGGCAACCCAACGCTGGTGGCACTCACAACTGCAAACAGACTAATGTTCTCCAGCTCGGTCTGAAAATGCTTCAGGGCCCAATCAGCTAAGCGAGCCCATCGAAGATTTGTGGGAGTGATCCACCCGCCTGTCCGAGGGTTCACCTTAGGGTATACCCCCCCCCCCGCACCCCATGAAATCATTACAGAAAGTCGATAATTGGACCGGCTGGATCACTAAACTGTCTTCACTCAGGACACTGTCTGGGTACAGTCTTCTGAACATCGTCACATTGCCGGTAGGCCGGCTGACAAATGACCCCTGGTCAGCTCCTTTTAGATGAAATATCTTCCCCGGCCTGCCGTGAAGATCAGGAGTCAGCGTCCACGACATCCTCCGGGCATGTGTAGCATGAAAGAATGCCGAGATAGGATAGTCCCTCGGCATCTTGGGCAGATACAAAACCAAGTTCCCAGCAGGGAATACCCAGAGTTCTTTCTTGGACTTCGTCTGGGACTGCTTGTCGATCATGTCCCCGAAAAGGAAAGCCGGCTTTATGTATTGGTCCCCATCTATGTACGTCAGGGGCTCTCCGTTCATCATGCTCAGCAGCATTCGCTCGCCCTGAGCCGATATCAAAATTTCCCTTCCTTCAGGATACTGGGGCCCGGAGATAGGAAATATCACATGCGACAGATCCTCCAGATAGTTGGAGTGCAGCATCCCGGCGGCAGAACCCATCACATCGGCTAGCGGAGACGCATGCAAGTCAACTGCAAGAATGCAAGAAAAACCAGTCAGTTTCTTTAAATCTTGCAGCGTATGCAGAAAATCAACAGTCTGTGCTTTACGCCAAGGCTGTAGAAACTTGAACTTTTACACTGGAATCCATTTCCTAAACGTAAAATTCAAGATCGGCAGTATACAGTCTGCGCTTTACGCCAGACTGACAAAAGTTGAGTTATTACGCCGGAATTTCCATCCCCGCATATGTCACGCCCCGATTTCGCCTAACCGATAATCGTCCCCCGGGCGTGATGCCGTGCACGCGTAGGGCGCGCGTGCACCAGGCCTTAGGCATAAGGATATTCTTTAGATCAATGCAACAGAGTAGACAAATAAGATAACACAAGGTTGAGGCATAGAAAAGTTTCTCTTTTATTAATAATGAACACCCGGTTACATTGCTTGACTCAAAAGTATAAAATGCCCCACGGGCTTACAAACTCGGACGCAAAATGAGATAGCCGATCCATACATTATGTCCCTTTACATAGTTTCAAAACCCAAAACTTCTTGTTGTGCGGGGAAGCACCATCGCTTTAGCGCCATTTCCGTAACGGAGAGAGGGAGGAAGGCTTCAAGCTTGAGCCTCCAAAGTCTTGGCCACGACCCGCCAAGAATCCCAAAGGGTCCGGGGAGAGCTTCAGCTCCTCGCCGCATTGCCTTGCGCCAGGGAACCTGCTACAACGAGGGTCAGTACTTTGAAAAGTACTGGTGAAGGCTAGCTGCTCAACTTTACCAAGCTCTTAGATGAGTTTTAAATGAACATGCAACATTTATGCTCTTTGGTGGGTTTCTATTCTTGCCTAGATCAGATTTCATTTAGCAGGTATGCAAGAACAAAATAACATAACTTCACGTGCCACCGTTCGGTGACTTTACCTGTCCCGTCTGAACCACCTGTACAACTTACCATAGCCTTCCCTGTCACGAAGACATAGTTAGTCTGCACAGTTTAAATATACACAACATCTTTTCTTTGTTGTTTAGGAGCCATCATGGGTTTAGTCTGGGCTGGCGGCGACGCTTGCAGCGCGGGTAGCTAGCCCCGCTACAATTCCCCGCTCCCAGGACTAAGAAAGTAGATTCCGCCCGGGTCGAGACGGCCCGGTGCCCCGGCACCGCTCGCAGGAACCTGGATCCCTTGTGCACAAGAATTCCCATGACCATTTCTATGACTCTACCTCATAGATTTACTTACTAGCCATTTAAAGAACATCATGTATGAAACTGCTTTACTGTACTATCATAATCAACCAACAGTTATATGAAATAACATGCAGCAGTTTATAGAAGAACACTTTGAACTATCAATAGATACCAACCCATTAAACACCCAACGAACATGCATGCATCAATAAATTTATGCAAGGTTTGTATGACAAGCAATGGGTGTTCCAAGCCTACTTCTTATCTTATCTTGTTATCCAACTTGTTACTTAATTGGTATCGTTTGATTGAATGCCCAACTGAGTCAGTTTTATTATGAACGGAGCCCTTGGAAAGAAGGTGCTTATCGAAATAGAGCCACTCACACAGTCGGTTGTATAGGAAGAAGGAGCAGAGATCCCTAAGACTCCGCTCGCGCGTCGTCTACACGATCACCTGCACGCACCAACGGATGATCAATACCTCCTGTTTCGGTCTCCAAGGCTCGATACGAAATGCGAAATCCTAAGAACGAAAACAATGAAATCCATTGAAACCGTTCAAGAAAACGCAAGTCCTAAAACCAACAAGAAGGCAACCAAACGGCAATCGAAAACGGGCAAGGAAAACCAACACAACGGAAAGGCCTCTCTTTACTCTGCCGCCGAGTCCTTCCTTGAGGCACGATCCATTGACTATGGGACCTGATTCCGAAGAAACCAATCCATAACGAGGAAAGGATCTTGATTCAATCTGTCCCGTTCGGACGGTCGTAAGTATTCCCTGGCCGCGCTCCCCGAATAGGGGGAACGGGGCATTACATCATAACCATCCAAAAGAAAGTTTCGTCCCGAAACTTAGGAATAGAACCTACCCCTAAGGAATAATGAGGGGAACCTTTCCCTCATATCAGCTTCAAGTTCCCAGGTCGACTCCTCGACCGAATGGTTCCGCCACAGGACGCGCACTAGCGAGACGGTTCGGTTCCGCAACTGCTTCTCTTTACGATCCAAAACTTTAAACTGGCTCTGCCGCGTACGACAAGTCCGCTTGCAGATTCAACTAACCCAAGTCGACTACGCAACTAGTGAGTAAGATTTCCATGTTCTATACGATACAAGGCGGGGTTATCCCCTTAGCTATATGCGTTCATCTCTTTTATTAGCATGCAAAGGTTATCGCCTGTAAACTAGCACGTAACGTTCATTTTCTTATTGTGCAGCTAAGTAGAGACAGGTTCACCGGGGTCGCCCACCTTAGCGATGTTTCGCATCGGTCGAGCTAGACTCCGGACGCGCTTCTGATAGCCTAAGTCTGACTCCATTAAAATCCCAGCATGAAAGCCTTTGCATCGAACGAGCCATCTCGCTGAGCAAGGCAGTTAAATAGCTACACTTGTGCCGTTTGAATCGGCCCTCCGGGTTGAGTGGAGCGGGTTATTACGCCCTATACCACTCAGAACAAGTTCCGTCCTCGAGACTTTTTGAGCGCCTCTCGTGCTATCGCATAACTTCTAAACTACCCAACGCATCTCGTCTTATCCTTCAAGGACTGTCTCAATAATACAATCCTCTATTTTCTCACCATGCGTTACGCCAATGTTGGCCAATTCTCATCGAACGACTCTATCGTTCAATGCTATCGAGTTATACTCAACTCGATCGTTGCAATTCCGTCTTAAAATCTACTGCACCTAGCACAGGGTTATATTACCCAAGCATATGGTATTCTATACTTCAACGGGCAGTTACAACTCACAATTGGGTGGACTTGCCCAACTAGTTATGCTATCACCATAGGAACCCTACGTAATTGAGCCCATTTCTTGACGTCGCCTATCGAAACCCGTCGTTACGCCTAACCCAAAAGCTCGAATCTCGACAATCTTCCAATCTCGCTTTTGCATCAAATCTCTCTGAGTCACCGTCCAATCTCACAAAATAAATTTGCACCCAATCACCAACGTTTTCTGACTCAGTCTATATTGCGCCTTAGCGCAGAGCTAAATTGCCTACCTGGGGTACGCTCAAGTCCTTCGCACCTTTGGCTCAATCGAACTTAGCTTTCTATTCGTTTTTACTCGTTCCGTTCGCCCGAGTGCTTAATCATTTTATCCGAATGATCTATTAGTTCAATTATTGCATCCCCAAACTCAGTCTCGTACTGCGCCTTAGCGCAGAACTATCCCGGTAGCACGAGGAATGATACAATCTTTCCTCTACGAAAATTTAGGTTGAGGCTAAACCATTTCTGTTGCCACACTCATCCATGCGAATCCGAACATTTTCCTTTACAGCTGCATCCGAGTTATGCATATCGCTAAGTCTGGATCGTACCCATATTCAAGGCGTCCCCCAAATATGTGTATTTCAACCAAGCTCAGTGACAGCTAAGTCTGACAAGCTACTCGTGAAAATCTTTTGAAACGCGGATCGTCTTGCTATATGAATGACCGAACTCTTGTTCGATCCAGCTATCGTCTTATCCTTTACCGTCGCGTAATCTATCCAACCAAATCAATTTTCACTCGAGTCCTATCTCGCCTTACGTTCGTTTCAACGCGAACGTTGCTCGTGTACATTCCCAATTCCAAATTCTAACTCTAGGTCTTGTTGCCCGAGTTCTATCATTCTTCCCGAACGATACTCTGAAGTCAGCCACTCCAGTTTAACTCAAGGCATAGGGTCGTCTGCCTAGTCACTAGGCCAGCACACACAGTCATAGGTACAACTCAAATTTGCGACTCATCGCACAACCGTGTTGCACAACGCTCGCCCCAGACACCCTAAGGTCAAACCATTGTTCCTTTATACGGGTATTCTACCCAAGCTCGTTTCACTCAGATTTCTAAACATCGAGCACAGATCATCCTATCACACCAACACGCTCGTTCAACCGAACCCACGATACGCCCACGTTTTTAGGGTTAACCTATCGATTCGCATACACTATCTCTTTTTATTACGTTTGATAGAATTCCTCAATCCATCATTTTCTACGCCTGTATTATCGAGCCATAATTCCATTATAAACCATCGATGTATATCATGAACTCTAAGTCGTCCAGCAAAATCTATGTATCCGTTCATGAAAATGTCCAACATCTCTTACTTTACGTTTCTAGACTAACTCCTCAAGAGAAATCCTTAGACTCATTCTCTTAGTCTACTCTTAGTATTCCTCAAACAACTAAGATCAATTCCCAAACCCAAGTCTATCCCATTGATATGTTCCATTCATCGAGTTCATTTTTGGGAATAATCACCGAGTCTGTTCTCTTGAGTTTGCTTATCCCTACCGTACGTGAAATCACCACGCCGATACTCCCGCAGGATAATCGTTCTCGCTTGGACAGATTTCGAATGTTATCTTCCTGAACTTGATTTCAAGATCGTTCTTCCGAACTCCAAGCCAAATTTATTACTGCTTAACTCGATCCATCAAAATCATAATTCTTTCAACTTGCATCAATCCGAGCTATCTTCCAACCATTGTTATAGTCTAAAATCCCAGAATTTGGATCATCGCATTCATACTCAAACCGAATTTTTATCGAGCGATCTCCTACTCAAATCCAAATTTTCCATGCACGCTATCATTCGTTTACTCCATTATTTCTAATTGTACTTACTTCGATTGCATCTCAGATTATTCAATCTCGACTCAAGTTTGTAATTTGCTTGTTTCAACTCAAACTCGCTCGTACAATCCTTTAAGTCTTTTCCGATCATGATATCGATTCCAATTGTCCTGAATTTCCATTCGATGTAAGCCTTATCCCTTACTCAACTCATTGTAACTCGTTCGAACCAAACATTTCATGCTTTCTCCGAGTTCGTTTACTTGCTGGTCACTGTTTATTTATACTAAGGCTTTACCCAATCTCGTCGCTTGTCGCTAGACTCGCTTAACTCTCTGAATCCACGACTTCGTTCAAGCGTTTCTAAGCCAACAATTACACCACTCAGGGTTCGAGTCATACTCCCTGAATCTTTACAACTCATTATATCCACAAATCGTATAATCGAACAGGGTACTTATCGCATACACTACTCAGGAATTGAGTCATCCTAATAACTCCTGATTCGCGTTCGCATCCTTCACTCGTATGCCCAATTCGTTCCTCAGAGCGGGAATCGATTCTCTAGCCCAAACCGTTGCTATGACTCCAACACAGTCCCTATTTATCGCCCTAGCGATCTTAGACTCGTACACACTTGTATTCATAGTCCTCTATACAGACTATGCTTCGAATCATAACTTATCGTTATGAACAACCGTCCAACTTATCTTCGGAAATTCCTACACGATTTCCATTACTCGCCTTAGCGGTAATCCGATAGCGTCTCTATCGATTTCCCTTCAAGTCAACTTCATTCTCGTCCCAACGATACCCAAATCTCGCTGCAACTCGCTAGCACCAAGGGTCTTGGTGCATGATACTCAACACAATTTGGCCAAAAGGCCATGTGCATGGACCACTGTCTGAGCGATATTCTTATCTCGCACTCTACTCGTTTGGTGTTTTCATATCGACCTATAACTTGTCGATTATAACACGCGTCTCTTCTCACAACATCCTCTGTGAGTTGGGACAAAAGCCCTCAGATCATAATCCCGTCCAAGCGATCGTATAACTCCCACGCACTTTTCAAAAATATTCGGACTTATTGTATGGAACGCATCTCATTTTGGCCAAGCGAATTCAAGGGTCTACTCGGAAGGAACAAAGTCCTCTTTAGAAACTTTCTTTTGAGAGATCAAAGGATCTGAAGCATAGCTCTGATACCAATATGTCACGCCCCGATTTCGCCTAACCGATAATCGTCCCCCGGGCGTGATGCCGTGCACGCGTAGGGCGCGCGTGCACCAGGCCTTAGGCATAAGGATATTCTTTAGATCAATGCAACAGAGTAGACAAATAAGATAACACAAGGTTGAGGCATAGAAAAGTTTCTCTTTTATTAATAATGAACACCCGGTTACATTGCTTGACTCAAAAGTATAAAATGCCCCACGGGCTTACAAACTCGGACGCAAAATGAGATAGCCGATCCATACATTATGTCCCTTTACATAGTTTCAAAACCCAAAACTTCTTGTTGTGCGGGGAAGCACCATCGCTTTAGCGCCATTTCCGTAACGGAGAGAGGGAGGAAGGCTTCAAGCTTGAGCCTCCAAAGTCTTGGCCACGACCCGCCAAGAATCCCAAAGGGTCCGGGGAGAGCTTCAGCTCCTCGCCGCATTGCCTTGCGCCGGGGAACCTGCTACAACGAGGGTCAGTACTTTGAAAAGTACTGGTGAAGGCTAGCTGCTCAACTTTACCAAGCTCTTAGATGAGTTTTAAATGAACATGCAACATTTATGCTCTTTGGTGGGTTTCTATTCTTGCCTAGATCAGATTTCATTTAGCAGGTATGCAAGAACAAAATAACATAACTTCACGTGCCACCGTTCGGTGACTTTACCTGTCCCGTCTGAACCACCTGTACAACTTACCATAGCCTTCCCTGTCACGAAGACATAGTTAGTCTGCACAGTTTAAATATACACAACATCTTTTCTTTGTTGTTTAGGAGCCATCATGGGTTTAGTCTGGGCTGGCGGCGACGCTTGCAGCGCGGGTAGCTAGCCCCGCTACAATTCCCCGCTCCCAGGACTAAGAAAGTAGATTCCGCCCGGGTCGAGACGGCCCGGTGCCCCGGCACCGCTCGCAGGAACCTGGATCCCTTGTGCACAAGAATTCCCATGACCATTTCTATGACTCTACCTCATAGATTTACTTACTAGCCATTTAAAGAACATCATGTATGAAACTGCTTTACTGTACTATCATAATCAACCAACAGTTATATGAAATAACATGCAGCAGTTTATAGAAGAACACTTTGAACTATCAATAGATACCAACCCATTAAACACCCAACGAACATGCATGCATCAATAAATTTATGCAAGGTTTGTATGACAAGCAATGGGTGTTCCAAGCCTACTTCTTATCTTATCTTGTTATCCAACTTGTTACTTAATTGGTATCGTTTGATTGAATGCCCAACTGAGTCAGTTTTATTATGAACGGAGCCCTTGGAAAGAAGGTGCTTATCGAAATAGAGCCACTCACACAGTCGGTTGTATAGGAAGAAGGAGCAGAGATCCCTAAGACTCCGCTCGCGCGTCGTCTACACGATCACCTGCACGCACCAACGGATGATCAATACCTCCTGTTTCGGTCTCCAAGGCTCGATACGAAATGCGAAATCCTAAGAACGAAAACAATGAAATCCATTGAAACCGTTCAAGAAAACGCAAGTCCTAAAACCAACAAGAAGGCAACCAAACGGCAATCGAAAACGGGCAAGGAAAACCAACACAACGGAAAGGCCTCTCTTTACTCTGCCGCCGAGTCCTTCCTTGAGGCACGATCCATTGACTATGGGACCTGATTCCGAAGAAACCAATCCATAACGAGGAAAGGATCTTGATTCAATCTGTCCCGTTCGGACGGTCGTAAGTATTCCTTGGCCGCGCTCCCCGAATAGGGGGAACGGGGCATTACACGTAACACTCAAATTTTATAGTATACGCCAACTTTCGACAGTCAAAGCTTTTACGCCAAGACTGCGAAAATATGGAGTTTTTGCGCTGACACATTAGAAATGTGGACATAAAAGATGAAACATCTCTGTGCATCATCTTTTTCAAAGAGGCTATCAGAACAGAAGACGACCTAGCGCGTTCACGTATAATGTGTGCGAAGGGTTTTCAGTCGTTCATTTTTGTCCCAACAGCTCTACCTTTAAGGTCGGGTGCACTGCTAGTCGGATGCTTCGTTCAGAATGAAGCTCGTCGTGCCCGACGGAAGTCACCCCCGCTTGAGCAGAAGAACGAGAAGAAGAAGCAACCTTCTTCTCCTTAGAGAATGAGGCTTGTTTCGAGGCCATTACTGGAAACTTCGAAGACTCGGAGAAGAAACGAAGGAGAACTCGAACAGACAAAAGCTTTCTTTCGCAGAAGACGGATAAAAAGTTTTTCTCTCAGAAACTAGGGGTATATATAGAGTTCGGATGGACTCCTCGAATCCCGAACCAAATCTCACATTTAATATTTGGTTATGATTGGGGACTACGTCAGCCTATTTACTCAGAGAAGGCGGACAGTCAGCAGAATTTGAAAAGTTTTCATGCAAAGAAGACTTGTGGTTTTTTACGCTAAG
This sequence comes from Iris macrosiphon, assembly GCA_036927795.1. NCBI lineage: Eukaryota > Viridiplantae > Streptophyta > Magnoliopsida > Asparagales > Iridaceae > Iris > Iris macrosiphon. Next base: position 83,048,971 of record JAYESA010000016.1, read on the forward strand.
GAGCTTTCTACGCTCGACGGCTACGGATCTACGGTTTTTACGCTCACAGGCTACTGGTCTATGGTTTTACGCCCGGATGCTCTCATGCTCAGCAGCTTTTACGCTCGAGAGGCTACGAACCTACGACTTCACGCTCAAACAGCTACGAATATACGATCTCACGCTCGGTGGCTTTTTAAGCTCAGAGGCAACAGATCCACAAACTTCACGCTCGGAAGATTTTCTTTTTAGAAGCTACGAATCTACAGTTTTTACGCTAAGGAGCTTTCTACGATCGACGGCTACGGATCTACGATTTTTACGCTCACAGGCTACTGGTCTATGGTTTTACGCCCGGATGCTCTCATGCTCAGAAGCTTTTACGCTCGAGAGGCTACGAACCTACGACTTCACGCTCAAACAGCTACGAATCTATGATCTCACACTCGGTGGATTTTTACGCTCGGAGGCTACGAACTGATGATTTCACGCTGACTTTTCGCATATCTGAGAAATATGCAGGCCAGTACAGTACATCTGAACAATTCTCAAGGCGGTCAATTATGGGAGTTCACACAGAAGATACTCCTTCTTGACCTCAAAATATCCCAAGTATACAGAGTTCAAACATTGAAAATTCTTCTTCTTCATGGGTCGATTCAAAGTTCATCCAGAATCCAGTCTGAATATTTCGTCTACAGTTCAAGATGGCGACTCACTCTTCGACAGCCAGTTCCCGCCCTGTTCCAAGGGAATTTCGAGAAATCACTCTTGAAGACGATGGTTTGAAACAAAAAATTCTGTTTATCAGAAGTGACAGTTCAGAATTCTACGCGGTTCCTCATTCCTAACAGCAGGACAGTTCGAACACTCGACTGGTAAGCGGCTTTCTGCGCATCCTTAGTTATGCGTAAAAAATATGATAGGACCTAACACTCTTTCTAACAGAGCCGGCGTAAATTATCAGACGTGTCGAAGCTACACATATTCAGACTTCACAGCAAAGTATGGCAAGATGATCATATGCACAAAAAAGATGATCTTATTAAAAATCATGATTACATATGAGGAAAATCTAGTCTACAAGGGTTTTTCTTCATTTTTATGGTTACATATGAGGGAAATCCCGTCTACAAAGGGTTTCTCATTTTCATTTAAAGATCGCGGCCAGAATCTGTTCAGGTTCTCGGATGGGCGGCATTCTTCATCCATCTTCTCCAGCAGCCAGTCGTTGACCGCAAAACGATTGACATATGATTAGCGGCGGGAGGATACAAAAATGGGCATAGACCCATCCTCCAACAAAAGGAAGCAGGGTAAATTTGCTTTCCTGCCTCCCGCACCATGACAGATTGAGTTGAGATATTTCACTCAACTCAATACTGGAGGACAGAGCCAGTCTGCCAGCTCTCGTCCATAGATTACGGGAGAAGGCACCACTTGCAAGCTGTCTGGTCAAATGAGATCCTTCCTCTCTCCCGGAGAACCGTCGTACAAAGATGCTGATTATCCCGAGCAAAGGAGGCTATGATATTCTTCCATGATCCATCGTTGCAGAAGACATTTGCTCGAAGATGCCGTCTTTTTCGGCTCTGTACATGTTGGAAGAGCATGATCTCCTTCTTCCTCAAGTCGACCCGACGAACTCCGGCCATCATCTCTATATGGTGAAGGAAATATGGGAAGAACAGGTTAAACTCCTCAGCCTTTTTATAGGCGAAAGAGATCACACCGATCCCCAATAACTCCGCCATAAAGTCAGCCTTGAAAGGGCGTGCCAGACTTGACCATTTTAGAGCGTTTCAAATCACGAGGAATGGTTCATGCTTCATTCAAAGCATTTCAAATTATGAGGAATTTAAAAGCTTTGAAGGGGGTCTTGTAGAAGCATGAAAAATATGCGGGATAGCTCTACGCAGCATATTGAGGCGGGGTAGCGTAAAACAGATGACCTCAGAGCCATCAACGTGCAACAGAGCCTTTCCGCTGAGCACAGCGTAAAAATTAGGCTCAAAGACCATCCGCGTAATATAGTATGTCCAGGCTGCTTCGGCGTAAAAGAGGTGCTACATCGCCTTTATGGCGTAAAACTTATCCGCTCTTAAATGCAGCATTGAAGTGTACGAGGGATGCTTCGTATTCCCCAAAATGAACCTGACAAGTCATGCAGTGAATCTGTCAAATCGTATAGTGAACCTGACGTCTGGACTCTTGACAAAGAGTACTCCACGACTACCCAAGCGACGGCTATAATGATGGCGCGGCACTGCGACCCAGGCTATCATTTACTGCCCTTTCCTTGGCGTAAACCGCTTTTACGCATACAAAAGAATATGCCGTCTAGTTTTACACAGGCAAATCTGAGCTGTTTATGCTCCATGAAAGACAAATAGCCTGCCACATTAAAAGCTGCTCTTCGTACAGGGCTCGAGGCACGTCTCAGCATTTAATGCGCAGAGCGGTGACAGGTTCTCAAGGCACGTCTCTGCATTTAAGGCGCCGAATACCGACATATGCCCAAGGCATGCCTCTGCATTTAATGCGCAGGATAATGGCGGATCTCTGCATTTAATGCAGGAGATTTGATTAAATATCACCGAACCGTCGTCTAGTGACATTCCCTTTGCGTAAACTTCTCTTACGCATATAAGGGGTTACGTTGCCCAGTTTTACACAGGCAGACGTGAGCTTCTTACGCCCCGCAGAAGACAAACAGCCTGCCCCATCATCAATTACTCATCATACAGGATTCGAGGCGCGTATCTGAATTTAATGCGCAGAATGATGGCAAATCTTAAAGATACGCCTCTGCATTTAATGCGCAGGATGGGGGCAGATCTCGGCATTTAATGTAAGAGATTTGATTATATCTCCAAGAGCCGTAATTTCGGCTAAAAACATCCACATCATCTCGGCTTCTACGCCTGCTCGGCTTCTATGCCCACTCGGCTTCTACGCCTGCGCTTCTATGCCCACTCGGCTTCTATGCCCACTCGGCCTCTACGACCACTCGGCTTCTACGCCTGCTCGACTTCTATGCCCACTCGGCCTCTACGCCCACTCGGCTTCTACGCCCACTCGGCTTCTACGCTTACTCAGCTTCTACGCCTACTCGGCTTCTATGCCTACTTGGCTTCTACGCTAGGGTGACAGTCATTTGGCTTCTACGCCAACCTCTTCTACACAAGGGATAACTACCTACGTAGCTTCTACATCGTGATCTTTGCAGCAGTTATACGCGTTTGTCCCTTAGTTGGACACGCGTCACTTGCTCATTGAAAAGATCATTTATATGCAGGCATTGGTTATTTTAAACCGTCATGTAAAAGGGTGCTGTACTTTCCACTACTCAGTTTCTACGTCGACTGTATGGTCACTGTCACTAAAAACTCTATAAATAGAGACCTCTATAAACAGAGGAAAAGGTCGCGAATTAGAAGGACAAAGAAACTGGTCAAAAAAAGGAGAGGAAGAGGTCAAGAGAGAGAGAGGAATCCAGAGCTCAGGCAAAGAGAAGGGATCGACGACTTTGGCATCGGTCATCCACCCTCTTTAGCAACCTTCGAAGCTGCTTTCTGTCTTCCACGGCACTTCTTCAACATCGTGTGGTCCAAGGGCTAAAGTGATCGACTGCAGATCAGACACCTATAGCAATATTTACCCAGATTAAATAAATTATACTTAGACATCCTCGTATAGGATTAAATTGTACAATCTTGTTTGTAAATACTGAAGAAAGGGCGGGACTTCGTATAAGACCTCGTTTCCCGTATTTCTCTTCCAGTTTTATTATCAAACACAAAGCAATATCCCAAGTCTATCCCTTTATTATCTTGAAGTCTTTTAGTTATTACTTGGTATCATTTGATCGGGGCAAGCAAGAATACAAGATAACTTAGTGTGAGGACTGGAAAGAGGGCCAACTAATCAGGATGGTAGCCACTCACTTAGTTAGTTGGAAGAAAGAAGGAAAGAGGTGCTTCAGGAGTCCGTTCGAGTGTTGCCTACTGCGGGTTCACTTGTATTGCCACGAACAGCTGATCAATACCTCTTCCACTCTTTCTATTATCGAAATTGAAGTACAATTCAATGAACAAAAATAATAAAATCCATTGAACCCGTTCAAGAAAACTTAAGCAAATTTGAAAACCAACTCAAGGCACGAAAGCAACAAGCGACAGCGAAAACTAGGCAACAAAAGATGCAGCGGAGAGGTCCCTCCTAACTCTGCCGCTAAGTCGATCCCGGGGGCACGGTCCACTGAATATGGGAATTGATTCCGAAAAAGCAAATCCATAAAGAGGATGGGTTCTTGTTTTAACCTATCCCGATCGAACGATACCGTCTTGTATTTCTTAGTCGAGCTCCCCGAATAGGGGGAACCGAGCACCACATCCTACCCAACTAATTAAAAATTTCGTCCTGAAACTTAGGAATAAAACCTACCACTAGGAAATAATGAGGGAAACCTTTCCCTCATATCAGATTCAAGTTCCCATGTGGGTTCTTCGACAGAGTGATTTTGCCAAAGCACGCGCACGAGAGGAACCGAACAACTTCGGAGCAGGTTTTCTTTCCTATCCAAAATTTGCACAGGTTGTTCTACATACGTCAAGTCTGCCTGAAGGTTCAGCTGATCCAGGTCTACCACATGGCTCGGGTCATACACATACTTCCTAAGTTGGGAAACATGAAAAATATCGTGTACATCGGATAGGGATGGCGGTAGGACAATCTGGTATGCAACTGAGGCAACCCGCTTTAGTATTTCGAACGGACCGACAAATCTTGGACTTAGCTTCCCCTTTGCTCCGAATCTGGTGACTCCTCGCATGGGCGAGACTTTGAGAAATACCCAATCGCCTTCTAGAAACTCAAGTGGTCGTCGATGTGTATCCGCATAGCTCTTTTGGCGGCTTTGAGCTATCTTTAGTCTTTCCCGAATCAAGCGAATATTCTTGATAGTCTGTTCCACGAGCTCAGGGCCAAGAATCTGTCGTTCGCCAACTTTGTCCCAACAGATCGGAGATCTGCACTTTCGCCTATACAATACCTCATACGGTGCCATCTGAATGCTGGATTGGAAACTGTTATTGTAAGCAAATTCAGCTAACGGTAGATGCAGGTCCCAACTAGTCTTCAAGTCTAAGGCGCAGAGTCGCAGCATATCTTCGAGGATCTGGTTAACACATTCCGTTTGGCTGTCGGTCTGTGGATGGTAGGCGGAGCTGAGCTTCAACTTTGTCCCCATTGCTGACTGCAGGATTTCCCAGAAACGCGATTGGAATCGACCATCTTGATCGAAGACAATGGATACGGGCACGCCATAGAGCCGAACGATCTCGTTGAGGTAGATTTGAGTCAAGCGATCGACGCTCCAAGTAGACTTGATAGGTAGAAAGTGAGCAGACTTGGTGAGGTGATCGACAATAACCCAAATAGCATCATGTCGCCATTGCGTCTTTGGAAAGCCAACAATAAAATCTATTGTTATATGTTCTCATTTCCACTCCGAAATAGCAAGGTTCTACAGCACTCCGCCCGGTTTCTGGTGCTCAGCCTTTACCCTCTGACAAGCCATGCAATGCGATACGAACAACGCCATATCTTATTTCAAGCCGTGCCACAAAAATGTCGTGCGGAGATCCCGATACATCTTAGTACTACTCGGATGAGAAGTATAACTTGCATAATGAGCTTCAGTGAGAATATCTTTTCTGAGGGCCGCATCATCTGGAACGTACAGTCTTCCCTTCACTCGGATCATCCCGTCCGCACATACCGCAAAGTTGGAAGCCCTTCCTGCTGAGATAAGAGCATGCATCTTTTGTAGGAACAGGTTATCCTTCTGAGCGAACTTGACTTTTTGTAACAAGTCGGGTTCGAGGAGCAGTTGTGCCACTTGCGCCCACTTTTTGTATCTGATTTTTAGAGTAATGCCTAAAGATTCAAGATCCCGGTGCAGCTTATCACCAATGGCTAAACTTCCAACGAATACTCGGCTCAGTGCATCAGCTACTATATTTCCTTTGCCAGGTGTATACCTAATCATGAAGTCAAAATCGCTAAGCAGTTCGAGCCATCGCCGCTGCCGAAGATTCAAATCCTTTTGTGTGTACAGGTATTTCAAACTCTTATGGTCCGTATAGATCTCACACGGTACACCATAAAGGTAGTGGCACCACAGCTTCAACGCGAACACTACCGCAGCCAGTTCTAAGTCGTGAGTCGGATAGTTCTTCTCGTGAGGCTTCAGCTTCCTCGACGCGAAGGCTATCACCTTGTCTCGTTGCATTAATACTCATTCCAGATCTCTTCCTGATGCATCACTGTATATTTTGAAATCATCGGGTCCGTTCGGCAGAGTAAGGATTGGAGCAGAGACGAGGCACTGCTTTAACTCCGTAAACGAAGCTTCACATTCGTCTGTCCAAGTAAACTTTATACCTTTTCGAGTGAGCTGAGTCAGGGGCAAAGCAATTTTAGCAAAGCCTTATATAAATCTGCGGTAGTAGCCTGCCAGTCCAAGGAAACTTCGGATATCGCTAGCTGACTCTGGCCGTTTCCACTGCATAATGGCTTCCACCTTCCTTGGGTCTATTGAAATGCCTTGTGAAGAGATGATATGCCCCAAAAAGGATGTACTGTCCAGTCAAAACTTGTATTTACTTCGCTTGGCATACAACTTATTGTCTCGAAGGGTTTGTAGCACCATCCGCAGGTGTCCTGCGTGCTCATCCCTAGTCTTCGAGTACACCAAGATGTCATCGATAAAAACCACCACGAATTTATCGATGAAGGGTCGGAATACACGATTCATTACACCATGAATGCAGCAGGAGCATTCATCAATCCAAACGGCATCACTGAAAATTCATAATGTTCGTATCGGGTTCGGAAGGCAGTCTTCGGCATGTCTTCAGGCTTAATCTTCAGCTGGTGGTAACCCTAGCGGAGATCAACTTTTGAAAACACCGTTGCCCCCTGTAGCTGATCAAACAGGTCATCTATCCGTGGCAGAGGATATTTATTTCTGATTGTGACCTTGTTCAGCTCCCGATAGTTGATGCAGAGGCGTAGCGTTTCGTCCTTCTTCTTCACGAAGAGCACATGCGCGCCCCAAGGAGACATGTTCGGACGGATGAACCCACGATCAAGTAACTCTTGAAGTTGGCATTTTAATTCTTTTAGTTCTGCAGGAGGCATTCTGTACGAAGGCTTGGAGATCGGATGTGTGTTTGGAAATGTATCGATAGTGAATTCAATCTCTCGGTCTGGTGGCATGCCGGGCAGTTTGCTCGGAACACATCGGGGAACTCTACCTCAACGGAAGTAGCTCGACGTTTGCGTAGTCCTGCCGTGTGTCCCGAACCGACGCTAGAAATCCCTCGCAGCCTGAGTGGAGCATTCGCCGAGCAGATATTGTCGAAATCACCATGCAGGCCCTAGTCGCATCAGTTGCCGGACTATTAGTATAACAGAATTCGACTTCTCCAGGCAGGCGAAAGATGACTCGTTTCTCTGCATACTCTATAGTTGTCGAGCACGCGCTGAGCCAATCCATTCCCAAAATGATATCGTAGTCCTGAACATCTAGAACTAAAATATCAAGCGACAGCTTCCTTGCTCCAATACATATATAACCACCTTGGCATACTGAGCTGACAGGTATTTTTGTGCCAGAGGGGGTGCTAACACTTAAGTCTAAGTGCAACAGAGTCATTTCTATGTTGTTCTCCATGGCAAAATTTATGGAAATAAAACTATGCGTTGCACCAGAATCAAATAGAACACGAGCAGGTATATTATTGAAAAGCAAAGTACCTGACACCACGGTGTCCGAGGCCAAAGCTTCCTCTCGTGTCATCGTATAGACCCGGCCTTGAGCTTGATTACGCCCTTGCTGAGGCGCAGCTCTGTTGGCCTGAGGTGCAGGTGCCTGATTTTGTTGTTGAGGTGGGAGGAGTGGACAGTTGCTAATCTGGTGGGTTGGATCGCCACAACGAAGACAAGTCCCAAGCTTACGACGACAGTCTTTTTTGATATGCCCTGGCTTCCTGTAAAAGTTGCAGGTCTTGCTAATGTCTCCATGCTGTTTACCGTCATTATTTGGATGCATTGTAGCGTTGTTTCCTCTATCGTTGCCTTGGCATTTATGATTGGAGGTTTGCACAACGTCGGCAGCAACGTGAGGATACTACGGTTCGAGGGAAAGGGCGTAGTTCAAAACCTCCTGCATTGTCTGATACTGTGGAACGACTACGTGCATGTGGATGGCAGGACATAGACCTCCCTCGAATCGTCTGGCATGACTTGCTGCATCAGGTAGATAGGAACTAGCAATTTGGCAAGTTTGTTGAACTCGGCAGAGTATTGCTTAACTGTCATGCTGCCCTGCTGAAGTTGTACAAACTCATTTTCCTTCTGACGTTGTATAGGTGGGGGTATAAACTCCTCTTCAAATGCGCCACAAAAAGTGGCCCATGCGATCGCTTCCCCTCCATTATCGACTGGAAGAGAGCGTCGATGCACGTCCCACCAATCGTGAGCATTGAGGCGAAGCTGCAGTTGAGCACATACGACGTACTTTTCGTCAGGTACTTCTAGGAGGGAGAAATGGTCTTCAAGTTCGGCCAACCAATCTAGAGACACTATCGGATCCTCAGTCCCCTTGAACGCTGTATTGCAGACTTTCTTGAAGTCCCAAAGTCGAAGGCAGTCACTTCCTTCATCCTTGGTGTTGGTGGTGTCTCAACTTCAAGCACTGGTTGCTCCACCAGAGTCGTTGATGTTGCCGCGAACTGGTTGGAGGCCAAAGTCTGCACGATCTGCTGTAGGGTATCTACCTGCTTTTGTTGGACTGAGAATTATGCCTCTATATGGTCTTAAAACTTGAGTTGCCTCTCCTCCTCCCTCTGCTCGTCCCGTTCATAACGAGCTTCATCCATTTGTCGATTAGCTTCCAACATTCGCATCATTTGCTGAAGCGGATCGGCTCGAGACAAGCCCTGTTGGCTCCGAGAGCTTCTTGAAGTGTCGGAACTGCTCTCATGGGCTTGCGTCTCGCCCGATGCTAGCGCTGAGGATTGCGCTTGAGCCATTCCTTCAAAAAAAGGTAATTTACATCAGGATCATAATATATTATGGACTTATTGCATGAACGTATCTTATTTTGGACTTAACGAGTTCAGGAGTTCGCACAGGGATTTATCGTTAAGGGAACTTTTCTAGTTCAAGAGTCAAAGGAACTTTGAAGCTGGGCTCTGATACCAATATGTCACGCCCCGATTCCTGGAATCGATAGTCGTCCCCCGGGCATGACCGCCATGAGGGCCTAGGTTGCGCACTGCACAAGGCTTTAGTAATTTTGTTTCGCATAGCGAGCACATATTCAGAGTACGCAGATAAATTGAAACACAGATTAAAACATGAAAAAGTTCTATTTTATTGATAATATGAACATCTATTACAAACTCCTTGAACTGAGTCATAAGGTTGCCTCTATGGGCTTACAAAAGTGTTGACAAAAAATGAGATAGCAGTCCTGTATATTACATCCCTTACTAAACTCAAAATATTAGACCTCCGGTTGGAACAACGGCCTTTCCACGAAGCTGCATATTTGCTTGGGTTGCTAGCTTCTATCTTCAAAATACTTCAAAAGGTGACACGGTTCAAGACGTGCCTACAGCTGGACTGGATTGTGGGATTAACGTCTGCTCCTCGCTCAATTCTCCTTAGCGCGGAGAACATGTTTCAACAAGAGTCAGTACATCGAAACGTACTGGTGAAGGCAAGCTAACCCAATTATACCAATCAACACATTATTTAGATGAAGCATGCATATTTATTTGTGGTCTTGCTATCTTGCCTTCGTTCATTTTATAGCAAGCAATAGATATAGAAATCAATAAAATAATATGCCACCGCTAGGTGATATTTATCTGCCTGTCTGAACCACCTGCACAATACTTACCATGCCTTCCCTGCCAAGAAGACACAAGTTAGTTGCAACAAGTTTAAATATACGAGGGGATCACTGGCACATTGTCATAATAGACGGGCTAGTCTCAGTACGAAATGTCGTGCGACGCATAGTTCAGGATATTCTGTCCTATAGTAGGCGACTATCATAAGTTCTGTCCGGATCGGATCGGTGTCGGTGTCCCAACGACCGTCCGCAGGAACTAAGACTTTGTGCACAAGTTTTCCGTGATCAACGCACTACACTAAGTTAGCATTTGAGGAAAGTCAGGACAATATCAGGCGTAGGGCAAATAACAGGACAAGATCTACTTTTACATAGTCTTCCCGTTCAGTTTATTGCATTCAAGATGAGTTCTATACATAGCACAATTTTCAGGAGAAATATATATTCTAACTTGTATTTATGCATATAATGAACATTCCAAACGAACAAGCATGCAAATGAGTAACCGTTCACAAGTTTGATTGACAAGCAATATCCCAAGTCTATCCCTTTATTATCTTGAAGTCTTTTAGTTATTACTTGGTATCGTTTGATCGGGGCAAGCAAGAATACAAGATAACTTAGTGTGACGACTGGAAAGAGGGCCAGCTAATCGGGATGGTAGCCACTCACTTAGTTAGTCGGAAGGAAGAAGGAAAAAGGTGCTTCAGGAGTCCGTTCGAGCGTTGCCTACTACGGGTTCACCTGCATTGCCACGAACAACTGATCAATACCTCTTTCACTCTTTCCATTATCGGAATTGAAGTACAATTCAACGAACGAAAATAATGAAATCCATCAAAACCGTTCAAGAAAACTCAAGCAAATCTGAAAACCAACTCAAGGCACGAAAGCAACAAGCGACAGCGAAAACTAGGCAACAAAAGATGCAGCGGAGAGGTCCCTCCTGACTCTGTCGCTAAGTCGATCCCGGGGGCACGGTCCAGGAATATGGGAATCGATTCCGAAGAAGCAAATCCGTAAAGAGGATGGGTTCTTGTTTCAATCTATCCCGATCGAACGATACCGTCTTGTATTTCTTATCCGAGCTCCCCGAATAGGGGGAACCGGGCACCACAATGTGGACCAATTTCGACTAAGATGAGGCACGAGAAAGATTCGAACTCGAGTTTTGGACTAGCTAGCTTAAAAAATCTAAAAGTATATTTTTGTTAAGGAGTTTAGATTCATTTATCTTTATTATTATTTGTTTGTTATTGGTAGGTTAGTTTGGATGGTATTTTAGTTGAGGAGTATAGATTCTTTTATCTTTATTATTATTTTTTAGGAGGTTAGTTTAGATAAGAAGCTTATCTTCCTTAGGATTATTTTGTGTTATCTTTTGGTTGAAAGCATGGCTATAAATAGGGCCAAAAACTTATAAAAGAAATACATAATGAATGAGACTAAAATCCGCTATTAAACTTTGGTGTAAAACCTATGAGTTGAGTTAATTTTCTTCTCTTCTATTATACTAAATTCTTGTTGATGACTTCGCCAAAGGATCCGCTGCCCTGCTTGGAGGAACACTTAAACAATCTTCCTCGACTAACAACTCTTCGAAGACGAGCAATCGACGACGACAACGAACCGACTTCTACGAACCCAAGTCAAATCCGGATCAAGTATGATGTTCGCAAGTGGCGTGTACGGTCTTCTTCTTCGACAAGGAGTTGTGCACCATATCCAAAGAAGTCCAAGTGTATACGTGCCGAAAACCTATTACTCTTAGGCGAAGTTGCGCCTTTCTCGAAGGCTTGCGACAAAATCACTCTTTTGGGTAAGTCGTGCAAGTTATTTTCAAAACCGATAACAATAACTAGGCCTCCTTCCACCATTTTCTGTTTAATCATTACAAAGATATTGCTCACTAGTTAAATCCCCTACAAATCCTAATTTTGAAATTGAATTAGTTGAACTTAAGTCCCCGTCCCGTGTCAATATGTACTTAAACACCTATAAAGTTAATTTTTTTTAAAGTTTGTTCTCTGGATATAATTACGTCCACATTATTTTTGTAGATTGTTCTCTCCATGTATGGTTATATCTGCATTGAAAAGAAAAATGAACCATCCATGGCTTAAAAGCAAAGCCAGTTGGCTAAAGAAAGAGACAAAGACTACACTGAAAAATCCTAAGGTTGCCTTTGAAAGGCAAGACCTGCTGCATCCGCAAGCATCAACCATTCCATCCGGAGGTACTTCAAGGAAGACAAAGGGGCGTTGTTGTCCGGCCCCTTCATTCGCGAGAAAGTTGGCGCATAAGTTTTTCTGCCTGAGCCTGTACTGGAGCTCGCAACCATGAAGTTGAAGAAGAGTTGATAAAATGTTAATGAAGTTATCTCAAACTTTGAATTGTTAAAGGGGGGGGGGGGGGGGGGGGAGCACATCCTATAAAAAATAAAACATGGTCGACCATCGTCGCATCCCCCTCTTGAGGTGAGCATTATTCAGCTTTGGATCAACAACGAAATTGAATAAAATATCGGTTCAGTTTTATTTATTTTTATTTTTTGTAGAGTAGGTTTCAGTTTTGAAAATAGTAAAAAAAATTATTTAGTTTTGGTTTTGATCTAGGGTTTTGATTTTGGTTCCAAAATAAAAATACTTAATTTTATGAATATTTTAAGATTAAAAATATGTATATTTTCAAAACAATAATTTTATATATGTATTTTAAAATCCAACTTTAATAATTTAACAACTAGTCCAACGTTGGACCTAATTTTAAAATACAACAAATTTATATAAAAAAATAAAAAATTAATATAATTTAATCATAATTTTAATTTTGAATGTCAAAACCTATCCATTAAACAATAAAAATAGTCCAACAAAAAAAATAAACCAATTATTGTTGTTTGTTTTGGTTTCGATTAATTTAGATTTTTAAATTTTTAGAAGTTCAACTCTCAGCTTGTCCTTCTTATAGAAGGAACCGTCTAAAAAAAGAGTATGGTGCTTTAGTGGGGGCAGGCACACGATATTCTTTAGTAAAAGGCGAAAAAATAGTTCACTTTGTGCTCGCCACACAACTGCTTGATTTAAAAAACAACAAGCACAAGTATTTATAAAGGCGAGTGACTGATGGTGATTCTTTCTCCTTCCAATGTGGGACAAAAGATCACACACACATTCGCTCCGGACGTCCACAGAGAATGAACTTCTACATGGTTTGTGTCTGGAATTGGAAAAAAGCTAATTTGAGTGAGGCTTTGTTTAATTTAGATAAGTACTTTCTCCATCGATCCCAAAACATTTTTACTCATCTTTCCAACCTTGCTTAGGTACCTGACCTGCAAAGTTAAAGTTTTATATGTAATAATACCAGTTTATAATACTTGGGAACTCAGCTTCCAATCAACAAAGAAAGAAGATCTAGAGCACAAGATCTGAAAGGCTGTTAATAAGGGCACTACATAATTTATTTAGGACTAGTTCAGAGTCCAGGATTGGGACTAGTTCATTAATGAATAAAGTTTACTCATAATAGTCCAAGCTTTAAACTCTCATCCCAAACCCTCCAAACCTCCACCGGAGCCCTTCCTCCTCCTCCCTTTCTTGTCGGAACCGTCCTCCTCCACTTCTTCCTCCTCCTCCTTGTCGATGGCTCCCAAAGTCTCGAAAGAATCAATGTACAATTCTTCCTTCTCCTTGTTCTATTGCATGTAGAAAATTTTCCAAAAAATTTAAAATTTTCTATTGCATTTCGAAAATTTTCAGTGGTTATCTTTCCAATCTTAAAATGAGGGCATACAAGTCCTGAATGTAGTTTAGGATGTAGTTTGGACGTTTTTCTGGAGGCTCGTACCCGATTTTAGGGCATACAAGTTCGACATTCGTCGAACGGATGGAGCAGAACCATACGGGACTGTAGAAATTTCTACAGTCCTATATAGATTGAGGACTGTAGAAATTTTTACAGTCCTATATGTATAAAGGACTGTAGAAATTTTAACAGTCCTGTATAATTTAGGACTGTGAAAATTTCTGCAGTGCTGTATACATATAGGACTGTAGAAATTTCTACAGTCCTGAATGTTCAATTATTTTAGGATGTTAAAATATATTTTTTTGTCTTCTAGTCTCGACCCTCGGAAAGGCACTGAGGATGAAGATATCATAAGAAGACGCCCTACTGCGTCGATGCATAAGGAACGCAATGTTCAGCGTACTATTGAACCAGCTCTCACTATCCGCGACCCCGAGACACGCCCTGAAGTTAGGAACCGTCGACTGACGAAGAAGACTGTCACTCGTTCGAAGAGACGTGCTCCTCCTGGTACTTCTGGTTCTTCTTCCTCCTCCGATGAGGACATACCAAATATCCAAAATTGGCCAACTGATGGTTCAGGACCTTCTCAGGATGGAGATAGTCATGTCGAGACTCTCCCACAAACCCTCAAAAATTGGGCTACTGATGGTTCAGGACCTTCTCAGCAGCCAGATAGTCCAGTCAAGACTCGTCCAAATGGTTGCTCTATGTTGCCGTCGATCGAGAACCATATTGCATACCAAATATGGAACAATCCGATAAGTACATTACGTTATGATAAATTTATATATAGTTGTAAGTTCTAAGTTCATCCAATTATTTATAGATAAGTATATTTTATATATAGGTATAAGTTCATCCAATTGTTTACTTTTCAGGAGAGTTCTCGTATGTTAACGGTGATCAACCACGACAAAAAATGCAATATATGGAGGTTTAACTTATTGGGAGACGATGTGAAGGCTAAAATCATTCCCACCGGTTTACAATATTTGGGTAACTACTCATATACGACGGTGGATAATGCACTGATATCAGCATTTGTAGAACGACGACATCCAGAAACCAACACTTTCCATCTACCAAACGGGGAGCTGACGATTACCCTTAATGACGTCCATCATATATTGGGACTTAGGATTGATGGTCGAGTCATGATGAATCATACTTTTGACGAATCGAGCATCAAATTTTACGACCATATCGTGTATTATGTATCAGGGTGTCTGGGAGTTGATGCCACTAGTTTTACCATCCTTCGAGAATTCAAGAAGTCGTACGGACTTTCTTTAAAATATTTGGAGGAGGCATTCGCTGATTCGGACCCCGAAGTAGATAATAGCGATAATGTGGCCCGGGGATATATGCAGTTCATCTTAGGGGCTGTCGGTATTACGGTTAAGTCTGGAACGTCCATACATGCCAAATATCTCCTGAATTTGGACGACATCGACACGATGGAAGAAATATCTTGGGAAAGCGGTATACTAGCATACCTTTACCTCGAGCTTGGTGCAGCATTCCGCGTTGGTTCGAAGACAATATCCTGATGCCAGACTCTACTCCATGTTTAGATATATCTTTGTCAACTTGTATACATAATTAAAAAAAATCTTGTTAATTTTTTGACTAATATTTTTTTAACTTGGTTACGTTAAGGCATGGATATACGAGCACTTTTCAACCATGCAGTGGGCTAAACTTAACCGAGGGTATGACGAGCACCTTCCTAGAATGTGTAGATGGAAGCCAACTAAGGAAGATGCCAAACGTCCACACACATTGGCCGTCCTACGGAATGCACTTGAAGATATGACGATAGAAGAGGTGAATTGAGACCTAATTTTTTAATGTTTGGTAATAATTTACTAAATTATGTTATGCTAAATAACGTTATGCCAAATTTTATGTGTTGCAGATTGTCTAGTATCCATATCGTGATTTGCGACAGACTAGTCGTCCATTGCAACCAGTCGCTTTATATCACGCTCTGATAAGTTATCATAAAATCAAGGAGGCTTATATGCCTGATAGAGTGCTCCGTCAGTTGGGCTACGTACAAACAGTCCCGAAGCGCACATTGAAAATGATAACTGCTCCGCGAGGTACAAAATTGCTAAACTATATTCCTACGACATTCAATTGGGTCTCGAACTTCTTCACTGAGTGGCAACATCAAGTTATTAGAGAAACTGAGTGGCAACCAGCAGTAAATATGATGGAATGTAGCAACGACTACCTCGTCTACTATGCTGGTATCGGACTACCTCAGTTGTTCAAACGCGGAGGTAATATTATGCGTGTACCATCAGATCTCCCCGCTAAATCTGTCTTGTATATTGCATTGGTCAAGATGGTGAGCCAACTTCTTCACTTTCAGTTTGATATATGTAAACGTTTATATCCTAATAATTTTTTTTTAATTCTCATGAATAGGCTAGGAAAGTGAAAAAGTTGGGAAGAAGCCTCGTAAGTTGCCAGGGTACGAATTATATGGAAATTAATGACGAGCTACAACAAATCGACAACGCTGAAGATTTTTCTTTCTTGGAAAATAGAGAGCAATGTACAAAGAGGAGGCATGAAGTTTAGGCCATGTTTCAAGACTTGTAAAACTTTGCTACAATTTATGTTTTGAGACATATAAAACTTTTAAGTTTGAAAACTTTGAGTGGTTATGTTTTGTTGAAATATTTTGATTGGTTATGTTTTAAGTTTGCTACAATTTGCTACAATTTGTGTTTTAAGTTTGCGATATACAGTTGTTAAATATGCAGAGGCAGTGGCTAAAAACTTGGACTGTCAAATTTTGGACAGTCCTGAAAGCTATCAGGACTGTCAAAATTTTGACAGTCCTAGTTTATATAAAATTTTGCAGAGACAGTGGGTTCAAATTAGGACTGTCAAAATTTTGACAGTCCTCATGGCTTATAGGACTGTCAAAATCCTGACAGTCCTAGTTTTATATAAAATTTCCAGTATATTAGATTTAGGACTGTCAAAATTTTGACAGTCCACATAGCTTGTGGGACTGTCAAAATCCTGGCAGTCCTAGTTTTACATATAAATGTGCAGACAGTGGGTTAAAATTTGGACTGTCAAAATTTTGAAGTCCTCATTGCTTGTGGGACTGTCAAAATTCTGACAGTCATAGTTTTATTTAAAATTTCCAGTGGGCTAAAATTAGGACTGTCAGAATTTTGACAGTCCTCATAGCTTGTGGGACTGTCAAAATCCTGACAGTCCTAGTTTTACATATAAATGTACAGACAGTAGGTTAAAATTAGGACTGCTAAAATTTTGACAGTCCTCCTTGCTTGTGGGACTGTCAAAATCCTGACAGTCTTAGTTTTATATAAAATTTCCTGTGGGTTAAAATTAGGACTGTCAAAATTTTGACAGTCCTCATAGCTTGTGGGACTGTCAAAATTTTGACAGTCCTCATAGCTTATTGTACTGTCAAAATTTTGACAGCCCTAGTTTCACAGTATATAAATGTACAGATAGTGGGTTAAAACTAGGACTGTCATAATTTTGACAGTCCTGTTAGCTTTTGGGACTGTCTAGATTTTGACAGTCCTAGTTTTATATGTATCACAGTGGGTTAAAACTAGGACTGTCAAAATTTTGACAGTCCAGTTTGCTTGTGGGACTGTCCAGATTTTAACAGTCCTAGTTTTATACAAATTTTGACTTATTGCACAACATACAATTCAATATACAGTTCTAGTTTTATTTCTTTCATTGCACAACATACAGTTCAATATACAGTTCAACATACATGGCTCATTGCACAACATACAGTATAAGATGTATCAATCGATTAGAATATCAAATTAGTCATTCGGCAAGATTTTTGGATCCTCCATCTTCATCATCTTCTTATAGCCAGCAATTGCATCCGTGTAGGGTGTCGTCCATACGATCGCTTCCTCTAGTGCGTGTTTATACCAAAGCGTAGAAGGTGGAGGAATTGGAGAATGACCGATCAACCTTGGGATGACAAAGTATTGTCCGACAAGCCCTATCGAACATAGATTGGATAGTATGTGTTCGGCCGGGGGAGCGCACATTGGAAAGAAAGTATTGTTAATGCCTTGTGAGATAATTACAATAGGTATCTTATACCTATTAGAGAATACGTATGCAGCAGGCGGGACATCCATGTAATAGTCTGGTCCGATAACTATTTTCGTATAAGGTATGTTTGCCAACAAATCTCCAATAATTTCTTTGCCGAGTATCTGCCTATAGAAGGGTAGACGAGACTCCAACTCCTCGTACAGCTCTTCCCTAACCTGTCTCCTTCCTGCTTCAACTGGATAGCCTAGATGTCTTGCTAGTGCATGATATCCATAATGGCCATCCTTAGGAACATCAACAATAGACCAAATAAAATAACGTATCTCAGGTAGAAAATTTTGAATGTATAGACTATATGAATCAGATAAGTTATCTAAACCCTCCGTCGTGACTGCATCGTTCGTTTTCTGTTTCTTCCCCCTTCGAATAGTAAGCTTACTCTTTTTCTGCGAAAATACCACACTTTTGATAACCGACTTTGCTTCAACTTGCTCTAAATTGCGTTTAATATGTTCAAACAAGGATGGATCTTTTTTAGTTGACTCCATCTCCTTCTTTTTTGCTCTATTCATTCTTAAGTGTGGTCTTCCCTTAGGAGTTCGAATAACAGATGGCTCTTGTAATCGAGTTATTATCAGGACTGCAATTTTTTGGATTTTAACCTCAATGGATCTTCTCTCCGGTTTTGATGCGACACACCACCTTGCGTGCAGGAGTTTCACTTGTGGCAAAGAAAAGAAATCATCATGAACTTCCACCATCGGCATTATCGACAGCTGTCTCCAACATTGATCAACAACATATATTAGAATATGTATAGATTGACGACGATATTCGTTAATCTCATGTGCACAAGGAAGGTCGAGTGAATGTCGATATGAACAACCGCAAACCTCGGGATCATAACCAACCAACTTCGACCTACCAATCTCCTCAAACAATAAGCCCAAGGCCTTGTGAGATACTACATGGATTAAACCATCCAAGAGGTGTTCATGCTTGTATTCATGCTTTGCAATATTGAGGCTCATCTCAAATAATACTACAATCTCGTTCACTGTGGAAATAATCATCAAATGAATCGATTGCCAAACGGAGACAAAATTACCGCCCGATGATCGTAGATATCTATTTAAACTTGAGTATGATCCTTCGACCCGGTTCATAGTGATTGTGCCATAATGCTTCACCATGTTCGTCCATGCTAAGACGAATTGTTTTTTATGTGGTTCTAGCCAAGTATCTTTGATATAAGATATGCATGTCGGGTTACTCATCTCCCAATTTTGTTTGAACATGTACCATGCTGTGTCGTAGCTGTCTGTAGTACTTGCTCGCCATACAAGACTCCAATCACTGTAGAATTCTTCGAAGCAAAGTATGTCGATTTTACCGTCCATATTTTTAAATTTCCACTTACATTGAGCTTGGATATTTTGATTTATATGCCCAGTGCATAATAGTCTATGCACATGAGAAAATACAATATCTATAGCATTTATTAGTGCATATTCTCTGACAGTAACAAAAATAGAGGGCTCTTTGTATCCTGTGTAAAGGGATTGTAGTTTCCTCAACGTCCAAGTGTAATTCTCTACTGTCTCACTCTTCATAAAACAAAAAGTGTCTGAAAATGTTTTTCCCGTAGACGTAAACCCAACAACGTGAAAAAGAGGCATCTTGAACTTGTTGGTCTTATATATATAATCAAGGGCTAATACGTCTGCGAAGGACCGAGCCAAGTGTGTGCAATCAGGATGAGCCCAAAATAATGAAAGAAGTTTATCATTTTGTGGATGTCTGTAAGCCCCCTGATTTTTCAGTAATTGTTAATTTAGATTTTCACAATTTTCTGGAATTTTCCGGGATTTTCTGTAATTAAAATCTAGGCCTTTGGCAAACTAATAATTTTTAATTATGGTTAATTCATATTAAAATATTATAGAAATAATATTTTATGCTGTAAAATGGAAAATCGGACACAGGATAATTTTTTGCGGATTTATTGGACTCCGGAAACATTTTTAAAGCCCTAGAAACTATTAAATAATTAAACCGAATTAAACCCGTGCCAACGCCCGACATCCCCATGAGAGCCGAAGCCAAGCCCAAGGAACGTTGACCTAGCTCGAATCCTAGGTCTAACCCTAGTCCAATTCCTGTAATGTATAAATACCTATTTTCCTAGTTTTCTCCATAAAGAAAAGAAAAAGAAAAAATCCCTAATTACTAATAATCCCAAATTCTAACCTAACCCTAACCCTAAGCAGCCGCCGCCGTACCCTGTGCTCCGCCGCCATAGCCGACCCTCCGCCGCGATCCACCTCCGCCCGGACACGCCCTCCACCGCGAGCCACCTCGCCGTGCACTCGCCTGACCCTCTGCCTCCTCCTCCTTTCCCCTGCGCCGCTGCCGCAAGCCGCCAGACCGCCGCCCGAAGCCGGCGCCTCCTCCGACCAGAACCCCTCTGTTCGACTTCGGCCGCGTCTCCCTCATCTCTGCCTCCTTCCTCCCCGCTGTGCCTGCACCACGGCTCCCCTCGCCAGTGTCTCACCCGCCTGACCCAACATCGATGACTCCTTCCCCCTCCGCGCCGCTCCGTTCGGCACCACCCAACTCCGACAACTCCCTGCTCAGCCTGCTCCCTCGCCGTGCTCCTAACTCCTCCCCCTTCCTCCTCCTTCTTCACCGACGCAGCAAGCCCTAGCCGCCACCTGTGAAGCTCGACGACTCCCTCCAGCAACAAGCCCGGCCGTGTCGATCCGCCGACGAGTCCCTTGCTGTCTCCGGATACAGACTAGATCAGTACCGGACACGGACACAGCAGGATCTGTCACCGAGACCCGGACACAAATCCTGTGTCGAGCAGACACGAGGACACAGGACTCGGTCGACGCAGGACACGCACGGACACGAAAACTCATTTTTTTGGAGCCTTGTTTAGGTACTCATATCTCTCTCCTCGTGATTCCGTTTTTGATTCCGTCAGTTTCTACGCGTAGACTGTATAACCCTCTCGGTGCCCGTACAACCCGCTCGGTGCATCGCATCCTGTGGTGATCGCACACCGCGATCCAAAAATAGAAAAAAAAACCCCTTGTTCCACCCCAGAACTGAGTACGCCCCGCCAAACGGGACGACTTGGTCGCACGCGGTCTTTACCAAAGCGTGCGCGACGTTGATACGGTTGTGTGAGATTTTGCGAAAGTTGATTTGGATGTGCGTGCACACCGGAATCAACGCGTATCCGCTGACGACACCCCGTATCCGTCCTTTCTGGAATACGCTGTAACTTTGTGTACACACGTCGGATCGAGACAAAACTTGCGCCATCGGACTCGTAGCAATACGTTGGTCCTGTGACCCAAGTTTGGTTCGATTCTGAGAACGTTGACAGAATTGCGTATCGTGGGCCCCACCGGTTCCACTTGACGGACGATTTTGTGATCGGCTCATCGGAATCCAATTCTGGAAGTTCCGTTGGGTTCGTATCATCGTTCCTGACTTGTAGACACTAAGTTTGGCGAATATGAAGACCCTTGACCCTGACGCGGTTTTCGGTGCAAAGCGGCCCACATGTGGACCCCGCTTTGGCCCGAAAATGTTATTTTTGCCCTTGTGTCCAAATTGGACTCAAGGACAGGCATTTCTAGCTGTTTGATATTTTCTGAATCTAATGGTGATGTTTATTACAGCAACCGGAGTAGTACCTACAGATCACACTGAGACCAGAGCTACAGTTGGAGCCAGGACCCCAGGCAAGTGTACCTTGCCAAACATGCAGCTTTGCTACTTATTTCCTTGACTTAGTTATACATTAGTGGGCAAGTAAAACTTGTCGACTGTACAGTTCTTGTTGCAGATTTCCTTGCTTTATTTATATTGTTCTGCATGCTTGACTTAGGACCGTGTGACGTACTTAGCGTCCGATTATTAGTCGGGTGCCAACACCGTACGCGGTGTTGGGTATTGTCATCTAGATATGGATATTCGTGACCCCTTGCATTCTTGTACTTGTCTTATCAAGTACACAATAACCCAAGACACTTGACACTATTCATGGACAGGATCTTCCCGAGATATTCGTGGTAATTCTGTATAGGATACAGGACTTGACATTGATATTATATTCCTAGACATTATATAACTTGTGCATTAGATACGATCGTGCGTGACATGGACATGAGGCATCATGGACATGAGATGTGTGATTACATTGGGTGGGGAGAGACACACAGGCTACAGGCTGACCATATATATATACACCCCTATTATTGTGAGGCACAAGACTCTGAAGCCCGAGCTTGGCCCATTACTCATTATTACTGCTGCTACCGGCTCCCCGATACAGAGCTTGTAGCGGCGTCAGCCTGAGTTCTAGTGCTGCTCTTATCTTACATATCACTTAGATGGTTATTTAGTATTCCCTTATTGTTCCATCTATTGCCGGAGAGACCCGCAGGCTACAGGTTGACTATATTATGTCGGCTACTCAGTCTCCCGCTGAGCTAGACCATCTCATGATACCACTGCTACCGGCTCCCCTACACAGAGCTTGTAGTTGTTTCAACCTGAGTACTATTGATGTTCTCTCTTGCATTTTACACAGATGATTACATACTTATCCTATTTATCTTATTATTGCTGCACTGCTTATATTTTGGCTTATATATTTTTTGTACCTTGCTATGTCCCCTGAGGACCTGGATATGGATTATGTCCCCAGGATTTGCAGTCGAGATCCACCCAGAGTTATACAGTACAGGAGCTGTTCCGACACCCGAGGACGAGATCGTGCCAGAGGACTTCTCCTGAGTATTGTCTGGTGATACTCATTTATTTCTATTTCCAGTCTATTGCATTGCTGTATCATACTTGTTCTCGGATTATTCTTCGAGACACTGTTATTGAGATTGTTAGATATTTCCTTGTATTTATTCGGGCATTTGATCTGTGATTATCTGTTTTGGATGAGATTAGTAGGGACTGTGACCTGTATCATTGGTTCTATTTATTGTTAGACTACAGCTTAAGCATGCTCGGATGGATCCATTAAGTTGGGTTGCCCATCGGTGTGTGCTGCTGGCCATTGCCGCGCATCCAGTCCCTCGGTATTTTAGGACTGGGGCGTGATAATGTCTTTCATGGTACTCCACGTAGTGATGCTCCCCAGGCAACTTCAATACTTACTGCATCGTCATTCTTCTTTTCATACTATTATATTTCCCTCTCGCCAAACTATTATAGATCTTCCTCATGGTTGACTTCTTCCTATCTTCTTTTTGTCGCACGGCAGAATAAATTTGTTTCGGTGCAACTCCGGAAAGGAACCGTTCTTCAACCAACTTTCTCTCATCCTCCTTCAACTGTGTCACGTAGGCATGACCCGTAAGTGTCTCTAGAATAGGATGATTGTGTATTCCATTCTTAACTTCGATTATCCACTTTATATCTTCTACTTTTACAATCAACACCTTAAATGGACAATCATATTTTCTCGTCCAAACGTTTTTCTTGGGGATTTTTTTTCAATAATACCCTTTTTTTACGATGCTCCCTGAACACACCTCCTCTTTCGTCGGCCAAGATCTGATGGATCTTGCAATGACAATGACTATGTTATGTCATCTTCCAACTTCTCTGCACCAATCTAATGCTTCTTCCAGGGATGCAAATAGAATATTCGTTGAGAATATATTCTCCACATCAACCCCAATAGCAGGATATACCACAACATCTGTACGAGGTTGGTCCTATAACTAATATAAAATAATCTAAAAATTAATAACTTTAAATAATTTACAGTCTTTAAGATTCAGGACTATCACTATTTTGACAGTCCACTTAGTATATAGGACTGTCAAAATTATGACAGTCCTATATTTATATAGGACTGTCAAATTTTATACAGTCCTTACACGATGACTGTCAAAATAGGGTTATCATTTTACGTACCGTACGTGCTTCGGAACAACCGACATATTCTTTGGAAGGACCGGAGTGCATATTTAATGGATTGCATGATCCGACTTTTTCATCGAAGATAATTTCATGCATCGCTCCTACAATAGTCAAATAAAACTAAATATTTTTGTGACAATCACAAAACTTATTCATCGTATGTTGTCGAAGACATACCGGAAGAATATTTGTTGGACAATCACCAAAGCAAAAAAAATTTCCACTTGGGACCACAACTATCAAATTCCAAAGTTAGGTTTAGATTTTTGGACTTGAGAGAATGAGAGATTTCTTTATGTGAGGGTGAAAAACAAAGAAGAGAAATGATTTTGACTTATATAGGTTGGTGTGGGCTAGCCCTAAGTAACTTTGAGAAGTGGCAAACTTGTATTTTTTGGAAAATTTTCAATGGGCTAGCCCTAAGTAAATTGTGTAGTGTCCTTATCAACAGCCATCTGAAAGTACTGTTATAAGGAGGACGGACGGACATTCATGGAGCTCTCTATCGTCTATACTAGTACTTCTGATAGGGATGGACATGCAATTGAATTAATTATTCATAACCTAACTCCCTCCCGCATGAATTAAGTGGTGCACAATCAAAGCCTGCTCTGTGGCGCTTGCCTGCCCTGCCCATCCCTAGACCAAATGTTTATTTTCTAGTTAAAGAATTCATTTTAGTTTCTTAAGTTAATTACATTTTCTTTATTCATAACTCAAAAATCTCAATAAGAGAAATTAAATTTTTCTAGAAAGTGAAGCTAATAGAATTATATTTTTTTCTTTTTTGGAATTTGGTGACACTATTAATCTTATTAGTTATAATTAATCTAAAGGCTCCTTGTAATTAATTCTTGCACGCTCATCAGAATTCTGAGACTTATACCATAGCTGCGTAATGTCGAACTTGTCCTATGATACAGGTTTTTGGTCCAGTCCAAGACAGTCGACCGGATCACTAATTTGTGGCCCTCGATTCGTCGTAGGCCTACGCATTTGCAATTCTCTCGTCGAATTTTTATTTTTGAGAGCACGAATGAGTACGCAGCGTAATTCCAGCCTAATTTCATATATTGTTTGGATACCTGCCAATATAGCCAATTTTTTCGGTACCATGTGGTCTACCTAATGACCTCGTTTGATCCTAAATTAGATAAATTTTGTCATGCGACCAAATTAGACTTATGGGTAGTATTTTTTTTCGTTTCTGCCAACTTTCAAAACTCATAGTGATGTTTTTTTCATTATTTGGAGTCATTTGTGTGATTTGATATTTTGTGATCTTTTGTATTCTATACTTTAGTATCGATACATCGACTCTTCTCCAAACATGGATCAAACATGATACCTTACTTCTGTATTCTATATGACTATAAACAATTAGCTATAAAGTATGTTTACAAAATTACTGTTGTATCAATTTTTGTGCGCCCAAGTACGACTTGGGTGCAATCGACGATAGTCGTCGATATGGTTTAATACAGACTTAGATGTTGGACTACCCAGTTGCCGTGATGTGGTACTATGATATCTCGTATAATCATGGACACATTTGTAGGCTTACGACACGGAGGTGATATGCGTGATAGGACACACATCTACATATCTGCCCTATGGTCGATATGATCGAATTGTGCATTGGTTAGCTTACGAGATTTATTTGAGATATGTATTAAGCATTCATACCATGTTGTTTGGTTCGAGTTAATTCATAGACTCATTGGATGATATCATTAGGTTAGGAGGACAATTACTAGACGTATAGGCAACTATGTGCTTTTCAGTAAACCTTAGACTCCATAGATAGACGAGAATGATGACCAATGTTATACTGGACTTGGCCTACTATCTATTTAGCCAGACAGCCCATACGCATGAACTTTGTCATCATATTGACTTCCATAAGGCGTTAGTTTAGTTATATTGCTTATTGTTGATAGTACACTACCAAAATAAGTCAAAATTAGCGACGCAATAAAACATCGCTAATCACATAATATGCATCACTAAAACTTTTTAGCGATATATTTAGTGGGTCACATTTTAGTAAGTCGTTGATATTAGAAATGTCACTAATTATCGTTGTACTGACCAACTCTACTGGCTCCTCGTAGCAGGGAAAAGTGGGACGCCAACTCCAATGTGTCACGCCCCAGTCCCAAAATACTTAGGACTAAGAATACATAAGTATGTCAGCCGTATGTATATGAAGACTCCAATATATGGAAACCATAACACATACGTATTGTAGTGCCTCAAATCCCGATCCGACCGGGACAAGCACTATGTAATTGGGCTTGTGGCTAGTCCGTCTGAGTCGTAGCTTAGATCTCAGCATCTTCTTGCCATGGACAAAATGTGATGATCCTTTTCAACTCATGGAAAGGCCTCTATTGAAACGAGTCCAATAGTTTTCGTGTTTGGTTGCTTGGTTTTCTTGATTGCCGCTTTGGGATTTTGATTTGGTGTTGCTTTCGATTTGCTTGGTTTTTGCGGCTGGTTTTATCGTTTGGAGCTTTGATTCTTGGGGAGTTCGGTAATGAAGGATAGGCAAGAATTTTAACTAGGTGCTCGTACTGTTGTAGGTCTGTGTAACTGACGTTTGATCGTCGCTAAGCGGTGTAACACCCCGTTACGCTCAAGCGGACTGCCGTCTCAAACGGCAATAGTGCAACTGTCCCGACCCGCTTTGCCTCAAATGAGAAGCAAAGGATATCCAGACTTGTCCCTACAGGAATCCAGCTTAGGCTTTCAGAGGCTCGCTTGGCGTATCGCTCTACCGAGGCGAATCATCGCTAAGGTGGGTGGCTGCGGTGAACTTGTCTTTGCTTAGCCAGCACGCATAAAATTTGGAATGTTTCATGCTAGTCGCTAGGTTAATTACCCCTGCATGCTAATAAGAATCCAACGCACGTAGCTAAGTGAATAATCCCAACTTGTATTGCTTATGCTAGAACATGGAAACTGAAATACTGCTTATATTCAGACCCTCGCATGCTAAGTCCCTAACGGTTTCATCTCTCGGCTTACCTTCGGGTCCGAGCAAACGTGTTTACTATATTCCTTAGAAACGCATGCTTGTCTGCTTATACGTTGCCTTGACTCAATACTTGTAACATAAGCCAGGCCAACACCCTGTTATACAAAATATTGTTCAGAAGGACTATGCAAAACGAATAAGGCAATGCCTCTTGTCTTGTACTATTGTTGCCTCAATAGCATGCCTCTTGTCTTGTACTCTTGTCTTGTACTCTCGTTGCCCCAACCATGTAAATGGATAACTTACCTGAGACGCCGTTCGATCACGGACAACTTGTGCACAGGGTCGGTCTAGCGGGCGATGCTGGGGCACTGGCATCGACCCGGTCCGGGCGAGACCAATTGTTTTAGTCTCTTGTTCTTGGCGGAATGGTTGCAGCGCCTCTTGTACTTTCATTGCATACCATTCTCGTCAAAGACTATACCGTCCAATATGGCATACGCTAGTGATCGCCTTGTATTTAGCTTGTTGTATGCTTGCTGGTAATAAATGAAAGATAACAAGTCATCCTCGCTTAGCGGCTATCCGCGTGCGAGATATTGTATCGCATAAAATAAATGAACTAAACACCTGAATGATCTTGAAATAAATACTCGTCTTTGCATATGCTATGCCTCTTGAATGTTTATACTTGCCCGTGCATGAATTAATAATGTTTGCCTTGGATAGGGAAGGAGAAATGGTAAGTTGGTAAGTCTCGCCGTGTTTCCTCTCATGTTGCACGGCGCACTGCCACACGAGTTAGGCTATTCAATATTTGCATGAAACTGATCCTAAGGCAACTAGAAAGACAACTTAATAGTTGGTGCACGGAACCTGTATTACGTGTTTGGATTTGTCGAGCGGGCGAGTAGCTTCCCCACCAGTGCATTCAATGTACTGATAATCCACCAGTTTGTATACAGGGTGCGGGAGAACCTCGTTCGGTACGGATGCCTCCTACGTGCGTGCTTAGGCGTGGAGATCACTTCGAAGCAATGGTGCGTCCGGAACAGAAGCACATATACAAGAAATAATATTGGAACATAGCCCGAACTTGCCTAAACATCGCCTGTACAATCATTCCACAATTGTAGCCACTTGGCACGCTTTATTGTTTCAGAGAGAGGCTTGAGCGACTTGTAATCTCGGCTAAGCGCCGCCTGTAACACATGTTTATATCAATAAAGAGCTTGCTTTAATTCAACTTATGTTATTCAATGTTTTCGCTATATTGTCGACTCAGTGAACCTGTTACCAAATCGCTATGCGTTTATGACTTCGCTGCACTCAGACAATCTATGTGACTCTGTGGCTTAGAACTCTTACCGCCAGCCAATGAACCACGGCCTTGCACGGGCGTGGATCACGCTCGTACGGCATCACGCCCGGATGGGTCGAAGCAATCGTCCCGCGGGATCGCTGGCGAGGGTGATACCCGCCTAGCAGGGACGGTCGATTAGCCTGTAGGAGATCGGGGCATGACAAGCAGGATTCCTTGTTTCAGTATCTTTTCCCTTAACTAGTGAGTGGTTTGGACCCTTCTTTCCTACTTCTTTACGCCCATATCTCTAATGTTTCAAACGTTCACTCGATAATGCTCGGTTGGACGCCTAAAAAATCCTTAGCCACAATGCATGCCAGCCACTAAGAAAGGAACATGGGAATTGTAGACTATTTTTACTATATGCTTGCATACCTTATAAACTTGAGTTGTTTGTAAAGGAAGTTGGTTATTGGTTGCGGCCTGGTGCCTCGGATAGAGTTTGGACCTATGGGATACCAAAATCGGAACACCGCTTGAGAAAATATGAACTGTTGCATAAGATATACATTGTTGCTTTACTTCTTCTGTTTATTTTGATGCATTGTATGATATATGAATTATTCATGCATTTGTATGGTTTGGGACAACTTGTGCACAAAGTTTGGCATTTCCTCGAAATAAAATTTTGGGACACTGGAACCGTATCGATCCGGAGGGAAATATTTGATTCGTGCTAGTCACGATGCATTTCAGGACCTCCAGCAGGGCTTGCTACCCGGGCTGATAGGGCGCGCCGCTAATGCTTGGAATAAGTCCCTAAGGTGTCGATCACACCAATGACCGCATAGAATAGAACACATGCTAATTTATTGTCTTGTGCAGATGGTAAGTATACTTGTGTTTCGTTGCAGGAAAAGCGTGCATCGGTTGAGTAAGCAATCGGTGTACTGGTTGGATTCGATGCTATTTTTATTCCTATCAAAACATGCAACTGATATGAATTGAATTCACTTGCTTTCTTATAGAAAGATCATCTTAATGCATGCTCGTCCCTAATAATCTAGTGTCGATTTAGTCGAGTGGGTTCATCCCGCTCACCAGTATAAGTTGAGTACTGACCCACGTTATGGGCAACTATTTCAGGCACTCAGACGGTGTAACGTTAGTACATAGCGAGGAGGCGTTAGGAGCACCTCTATTTTGAAGTATAGCTGGAGTCAGTTTATTTTGGAGGCTTGGACTTTAATCTATACAAGGGCATAATGTATAAACGACGTGGACTATCTGATGGAGCGCGCCCTGCCTTTTGAGTTATCTTTTGTAATACAATTCAAGTAGCCGAGAAGGCGCATCAATGTAAACTCTATGTAAATTACTCTGAATTATCAACGAAAAAGCATGTTTCTTCCTGCACTTGTGTTAAATCTTCTGTGAATGTGTTTTCTAAATTGTGTTTTAAAATGGGTTCCTATCACTGCACGTCCTTGCCTTGTACGAGCGCAACTCCAGGCTCGCATGGCATCACGTCCCAGCGAGAATAATTGGTTCCGTAAGGGATCCATCGAGGATGATTGACCCTTTTGGGATCGGGGCGTGACATATTGGTATCAGAGCCTAGGCTTTACTTCCTTGGGATTTTAAAAGATAATATAGGAGTTTGATGCGCCTCTCAATTGAGTTGCGTTCGGCGTCCGCTGCATGAGATGAGTCGCCTATACAATGAGCCCATAGATATAAATATATCATTTTTGGAGTGTTGACAAGCTACTCTCTTTTGTAGCCATGGCTAAAAAGAACACTACAAGTGCCAGCAGTACTCAGCCCATCTAGAGCGATCCAACAAGTTCTGGAGAATCCGGAGGAGCGGGTTCAACCGGCATGTCTGAACGGCTTATGCATCTCATGGAGGTGCAGCAACAACAAGCCGCTACTCAACTGGCACATATCCAAGCGCAGTTTGCTTCTCAACAAAAGCAGATGGATACTATGATGCAACTGATTGCATCCTTGGTACCCAGCAAAGGGGAAGCTACAGTGCCACGCCGCCGGCTGTGGCGGTAGAGGATGAGTCCGAAGAAACACAGCCTCCAGCTAGGAATACCTGCCGAGCAGCAGAGTTCACTAAAATGCATCCACCAACGTTCAACGGACGAGCAAAACCGGACGTGGTGATGGGATGGATTGCAAAGCTGGAGGGACTCTTCAATCTGGTTGGCATTAGGGGATCCAAACGAGTGGCCTGTGCATCGGTTCAACGGAACTGCGTGCGCATGATTGGTGGGAAGCCACTAAGCAAGGGATTTATGATGTCAATCCCAACTGCAAAATCACCTGGAAAATGTTCAAATCTGCCTTCATTAAACAATATATTCCCCGGGCCGTGCGGCAACAGAAGGAAGACGACTTCAGCAATCTGGTGCAAGGAAGTTTGTCTGTTGACGATTACGACTCAGTATTTGCTAAATTGGCTAAGTTTGCTGGGCACTTCTTGCCTAACCAGCAGGCGTGGTGCTATCATTTTCAGAAGGGTTTGAATGACGATTTGCGTAGGGACGTAATTAACCAGAAATGTCAAACCTAGAGGGAATGTTATGAAGCTGCCCTGAAGAGCGAGCAAATCTTTGGGCGCTATCCACCAAAGGTCGATGTGCAAACCCCCCGTACCAACAACAACAAGCATCCTCAGGAAACGGGAGGGTCTGGAGCACAAAAGCGTTCGCACACATCCGAACACAGGGGTCCATCCCAGGCACCGTACTGCCATAGGTACGACAGATTAGGGCATCGATTGAATGAGTGCCGAGTTGCTGGGTATTTTAAATGTGGTCGTCTGGACCATAAATATTTTGACTGTCGAGATCCAAGATCGATCGTCAGGACACAGTCGAATCAGAACCACGGGAATCAGAACAACGAAAATCAGAACAAGGGGCCTCCAGCAAATGGTGCCAATGCTGTGCTAGTGAACCCACGACGCCAGGGTGCTCAAGGCCGAGTCTATGCACTGACTCGGGATAAGGCATTCGTCTCGGATACTGTCGTGACAGGTACTTTACTTTTCAGAGAATTGTCCACTAGGGTCTTATTCGATTCAGGTGCTACGCATAGTTTCATATCTACTGATTTTACTGTTGAGCATAAATTAGCTTCTACCCCTTTAAATATGAATCTTTGCGTGAGTACACCTTTGGGAGTCGACATGCCCGCCCATGCGATCTGTAGGGATGGTTATATTTGCATCGGAGGAAGGAAGCTTTCCTTAGAAGTCATTGTACTAGACATTAAGGATTACGATATTATTCTCGGGATGGACTGGTTGGGTGCTTGCCATGCAACAATCGAGTGCGCAGAGAAGCGGGTCGTATTCCATCTACCCGGCGAGGCAGACTTCTACTATTCGTGCAGCGCTGCACATAAGACAGCAATGGTGATATCAGCAATTTCGGCTAGGCATATGTTGCATTCGGGTTGTGAAGGGTACTTAGCTTCTGTTCGAGACACCCGGCAGGAAAGTGCAAATGCAGCTCAGGCTGAAGTCATAGCAGATTTTCTCGATGTGTTTCCGAACGAGCTGCCTGGAATGCCTCATGATCGTGAGATCGAATTCAGCATTGACACTTTTCCGGATTTGCGACCGATATCAAAGGCACCTTATTGAATGGCCCCAGCAGAGCTAAAGGAACTTAAGGTTCAGTTACAAGATCTGTTGGACCGAGGATACATTCGTCCAAGTGTTTCTCCATAGGGCGTTCCGGTGCTGTTCGTGAAGAAAAAGGATAGATCCATACGGCTGTGTATTGACTACCGAGAACTGAATAAGGCGACCGTGCGAAATCAGTACCCATTGCCAAGGATAGATGACTTATTTGATCAGCTGCAAGGTGCAAAAGTTTTCTCTAAAGTTGATCTCAGGTCAAGGTATCACCAGTTGAAAATCAAATCTGATGATGTTCAAAAATCTGTATTCATGACCCGATACGGACACTATGAATTTCTCGTGATGTCGTTCGGCTTGACGAACGCCTCTACAGCTTTTATGGATCTGATGAACCGCATGTTTCGGCCGTACGTAGACAAGTTTGTGGTCGTGTTCATCGACGACATACTAATATATTCCAAGAACGAGACGGAACACAAGGAACACCTGAAGATCGTGCTGCAGACATTATGAGAGCATCAGTTGTTCACTAAGCTCAGCAAGTGTGAGTTCTGGTTGAACAACGTGGCATTCCTTGGATATGTCGTCTCGATAGAAGGCATCGCCGTAGACCCAAAGAAGATAGAGGCGATGGTAGACTGAAAGCAACCTACGTCAGCTAGCGAAGTTCGAAGCTTTCTGGGCCTAGCGGGATACTTCCGTAGGTTCATGAAGAATTTTTCTAAACTGGCCTCGCCTTTGACTCGCCTTACTCAGAAAGGGATTGCATACAAATGGGGTGATGACTGCGAAGCCAGCTTTCGGGAACTTAAGCGGCATCTTGTTTCAGCTCCAATTCTTTCACTTCCAGATGGGGTAGAGGAGTTTCAGATATACAGTGACGCTTTAGGACTCGGCATGGGATGTGTGCTCATGCAAAGGGATAAGGTAATATCGTACGGCTCCAGGCAACTTAAGCCGCACGAGAAAAACTACCTGACACACGACTTGGAATTGGCGGCAATTATATTTATACTGAAGTTGTGGAGGCATTATCTTTATGGTGTTGCTTGCAAAATCTTCACAAATCACAAGAGCCTCAAGTATCTATTCACCCAACGGGAACTGAACCTCCGGCAGCGGCGTTGGCTAGAACTGATTAAGGACTATGATCTGACGATCGCATATACACCGGGCAAGGGAAACATCATTGCTGATGCTCTGAGTCAGAAGCACGTGGGCTCGTTATCCATAAACAACCGTTTACTTTGGGATCTAGAGGCGATGGGCATCGAGTTTTGAGTTCGATATCAAGGAGTGCAGCTGGCACCACTCCATCTTGAACCGAGTTTACGTGATAGAATCAAATCAGCTCAGGAGGGCGATCAGTTCCTAGCGAAGGTACGCAGACTGATCTCGGCGGGAAAGACGTCTGACTTTGTGGCAGGCGAAGATGGGGCCTTATGGATAAAAGGAAGACTATGTGTTCCTAGCGACCCAGAACTCCGAAGGGAAATTATGGCAGAGGCACACTATGCGAAGTATTCGTTGCATCCGGGGAGCACTAAGATGTACATGGACTTACGCAGAACCTTCTGGTAGCAAGGTATGAAACGGGATGTGGCGACCTTTGTGTCACAGTACATGGCCTGTCAACAGGTGAAAGCTGAACTTCAGAGGCCCGGCGGGGAGCTGCAGAACCTCGCTATTCCCGAGTGGAAATGGGACAATATCACTATAGATTTCATCATGGGATTTCTGAAGACGCCGTGGGGGCATGATGCGATTTGGGTCATAGTTGATCGTTTGACCAAATCAGCCCACTTTCTTCCTATAAAAGTTACTTGGAGCGTCGATCGGTTAGCACAGATTTATATAGACGAGATTGTTCGATTACATGGAGTACCTGCCTCAATCGTCTCTGACCGTGACGGATGTTTCTTATCTCGTTTCTGGACTAGCCTACAAGTGAACCAAGCTACAGTTCAGTACCGCATACCACCCCCAGACTGATGGCCAGACAGAAAGGACAAATTAGATACTTGAAGATATGTTACGGCTGTGTGCAATCGATTTGAAGACTAGTTCGGACACGCACCTCCAGTTGGCGGAGTTCGCATACAACAACAGCTACCAATCGAGCATCCAGATGGCACCGTATGAAGCACTTGATGGGCGCAAGTGTCGATCTCCAATCTGTTGGAACGAAGTCGGCGAGCGACAGGTACTCGGGCCAGAGCTGGTGGAGCAGGCAGTTGAGAAAGTTTGCTTGATTCTGGAAAGACTCCGTACTGCACAGAGCCGACAGAAAATCTATGCCGATGCTCATCGTAGGCCTTTGGAGTTCATGGTCTGGGATTATGTCTTCTTAAAGTGACGTCGATGCGTAGGGTGATGCGTTTCGGCGTGAAGGGCAAACTGAGTCCCAGGTTTGTCGGCCCCTTTAAAATACTGGAACGAGTGGCAGCTGTGGCATACCGAATTGCACTACCTCCCGCCTTGGCTGGAGTGCACGACGTATTCCATGTTTCTCAACTTCAAAAGTATGTGCATGACCCGAGTCATGTGGTTAGCTTCGAACAATTAGAACTGTGCACGGATTTATCATACTCAGAGGAGCCGATGCAGATTCTGGATCGTAAGGAGAAAGTACTTCGCAACTGTACGATGTCCTTGGTTCGTGTGCCGTGGCAGAACCATACAGTTGGGAAATCAACTTGGGAGATGGAATCGGAGATGAAGGAGAAGTATCCATCATTGTTCATTCAGTCAGAGGTAGGGCCTTGTTCTTAAGTTTCGGGACGAAACTTTTTCTTAGTGGTATATTATGTAGTGCCTCAAATCCCGATCCGACCGGGACGAGCACTATGTAATTGGGCTTGTGGCTAGTCCATCTGAGTCATAGCTTAGATCTCGGCATCTTCTTGCCACGGATGAAATACGATGATCCTTTCCAACTCATGGAAAGGCCTCTATTGAAACGAGTCCAATAGTTTTAGTGTTTGGGTGCTTGGTTTTCTTGATTGCCGCTTTGGGATTTTGATTTGGTGTTGCTTTCGATTTGCTTGGTTTTCGCGGTTGGTTTTATCGTTTGGAGCTTTGATTCTTGGGGAGTTCGACAAGGAAGGATAGGCAATAATTCTAACTCGATGCTCGTACTGTTGTATGTCTGTGTAACTGACGTTTGATCGTCGCTAAGCGGAATTCCTTATTTCAGCATCTTTTCCTTAACCAGTGAGTGGTTTGGACCCTTCCTTCCTACTTCTTCACACCCACATCTCTAATATTTCAAACGTTCACTCGATGATGCCCGCTTGGACGCCTAGGAAATCCTTAGCCATAATGCATGCCAGCTACTAAGAAAGGAACATGGGAATTGTAGTCTATTTTTACTATATGCTTGCATACCTTATAAACTTGAGTTGTTTGTAAAGGAAGTTGGTTGTTGGTTGCGGCCTTGTGCCTCGGATAGAGTTTGGACCTATGGGATACCAAAATCGGAATACCGCTTGAGAAAATATGAACTGTTGCATAAGATATACATTGCTGCTTTACTTCTTCTGTTTATTTTGATGCATTGTATGATATATGAATTATTCATGCATTTGCATGGTCTGGGACAACTTGTGCACAAGGTTTGACATTTCCTCGAAATGATATTCCGGGGCACTGGAACCGTATCGATCCGGAGGAAAATATTTGATTCATGCTAGTCACGATGCATTTCGGGACCTCCAGCAGGGCTTGCTACCCGGGCTGATAGGGCGCGCCGTTAATGCTTGGAATAAGTCCCTAAGGTGTCGATCACACCAATGACCGCATAGAATAGAACACATGCTAATTTATTGTCTTGTGCAGATGGTAAGTATACTTGTGTTTCGTTGCAGGGAAGGCGTGCATCGGTTGAGTAAGCAATCGATGTACTGGTTGGATTCGATGCTATTTTTATTTCTATCAAAACATGCAACTAATATGAATTGAATTCACTTGCTTCCTTATAGAAAGATCATCTTAATGCATGCTCGCCCCTAATAAGCTAGTGTCGATTTAGTCGAGTGGGTTCATCATGCTCACCAGTACAAGTTGAGTAAGCAATCGATGTACTTGTGGGCAACTATTTCAGGCACTCAGACGGTACAACGCTAGTACATAGCGAGGAGGCGTTAGGAGCACCTCTATTTTGAAGTATAGCTGGAGTCAGTTCATTTTGGAGGCTTGGACTTCAATCTATATAAGGGCGTAATGTATGAACGACGTGGACTATCTGATAGAGCGCCGAGAAGGCGCATCAATATAAACTCTATGTAAATTACTCTGAATTATCAATGAAAAAGCATGTTTCTTCCTGCACTTGTGTTAAATCTTCTGTGAATGTGTTTTCTAAATTGTGTTTCAAAATGGGTTTCTATCACTGTACGTCCTTGCCTTGTGCGAGCGCAACTCCAGGCTCGCATGGCATCACGCCCCAGCGAGGACGATTGGTTCCGTAAGGGTTCCAATGAGGACGATTGACCCTTTCGGGATCGGGACGTGACACGTGCCATGCCCGGATCACCCGCAGGCTAATCGGTCATCCCCGCTAGGCGAGAATCACCACGCCAGCGCTCCCATAGGACAATCACTTTGGCCCATCTGGGCGTGATGCCGCACTAGCATGAGCCACGCCCGTGCAAGGCCGTGGTTCATTGGCTGGATGTAAGAGGTCTAAGCCAAAGAGTTGCACAGATTATCCGAGTGCAGTGGAATTATAAATGCATAAGCGATTGGTAACAAGTTCACTGATTCGTCAGTAGCGGAAGCATTGAAATAACACAAGTATTGAAGTGAAGCAAACTCTTTATTGATATTTGCACAAGTGTTACAAGCGACGTATAGCCGAGATTACAAGTCGCTCAAGCCTCTCTCTCTCTCTCTGAAACAGTAAAAGCGTGTCAAGTTGCTACATTTATTGAATGATGAACAAGTGATGTTCCAACATTATATTTTGTATATGTGCTTCAGTTCCGGACGCAATGCTCCAAGGCTTCAGAGTGAACTCCATGCCTTAGAACGCACCACGGAGGAGGCATCCATACTGAACGAGGTTCTCCCGCACCCTGCAAGCAATCTGGTGGGTTATCAGTACATGAATGCACTGGTAGAGAGGCTACCCGCCCGCTCGATAAATCCAAATACATAATATAGGTTCCATGTACCATCTATTTAGTTATCTTTTTAATCTTGCCTTAGGATCAGTTTTATGGCAATACTGAATAGCCTAACTCGTGTGGAAGTGCACCGTGTGATATAAGAGGAACATGGCGAGACTTACCAACTTACCATTTATCCTTCCCTGTCCAAGGCAAACCAAGTAAATTCAAACATGAGCATATATATGACAAATACAGGGCAATAACATATGCAAACACAAGTGTAGTGAGCGAGATTGTGTTTCGGGTTCACGAGTTACACAGATTTATTTGAAAGTATTGCTTTGGATGTTCAAATGTTTCTATTACTCACAAGGGTCTCATAATCATATCGTTCAACTATTTCGGACTTATTGGATGCGACACAATGACTCGTACGCGGATTGCCGCTAAGCGAGGATGACTTATCTATATGAATAGAAGATCACTGACATAGCCATAAAGGACAGGATCTTATTAGTCTCATGACGGAATAGGTGCAACGCTTGATATGAAATGAGCAACTCACAAGCGAACAGAGAATACCGAAGAGCCATTGCACGCCGTCCCGCCGATACAAACGACTATCATGGGTAAACGGCTAGTCCAAGGTTGTATGCCGTACCAAGGCCCGAATACCGTGTATTGCTCGACCAAAGCCGGCATCGTATACCATAACCGACTTTGCCCTGCAATACACCATATATTCTTCCTAGGCCGGTACGATCCTGGTGCCCCGCTGATCGTCCGAGGAATCACATACCTCGTGCACAATTTGTCCGTGACCATGCAAGTCTTGTGTCATTCTAGATTCACAATATGACATAATAATTCTGATTCTTTTGCTGAACAAACATTACTCCACGAGCTGTGATTTATGGTTTACTTAACATGATTCCCGTTCAAAGTTAAATACGACTTGATGCATTCCCCGGGTTCAGAAATTGCCTTGGCAACCTAACGGTCCTGGATACTTGCAGGTTCATATTGCACAAAAGAACTATTTGATAGTCTTCTAACTAATATGATACATGCTCAACACGAATGATGTTACTTGTTTGAGGCATAATTTCGTAAGGCAAATATTAAAATTAGGCAACGTGTACAAACTACACTAAGCGGGTAGGCCTGCATTCATATTGAAAACTTAGGCATTTACTTTGGCTCGGGCTCGAAGGTAAGCCGAGAAGTGAAATCGTAAGGGACTTACCGAGTGACATAATCTAAGGTCGTGCAGTGTAAACAAGTGAATAGTGCACTAAGAAGAGTATATACATATTGATTCTACTCGAGGCATAGCGGGGTCTAGTTGCACAAGGCAAAGGTAGCATGCGAGGTCTACATATATAAGCAAAGTTTTATTTTCATGTTCTAGCACCAACAATACAAGTTGGGATTATTCCCTTAGCTAGGTGCGTTGGATTCTTATTAGAATGCAGGGGGTGATTCACCTAGCGACTCGCATATAACATCCATATTTTAAGTGTGCTGGCTAATCAAAGACAAGTTCATCATAGCCACCCACCTTAGCGATGATTTGCCTCGTTCGAGGGATACTCCGAACGAGCCTCTGAAAGCCTAAGCCGAAACCCCTATAGGACCAAGTCTGAAAATTCTCTTGCCTCAAACAAGTATTCTCGCTGAAACAAAGTGGGTCGGGACGTTGCACTTTTATCGTTTGAATCGACAGTCCGCTTGAGTGGAACGGGGTATTACATTATACACCACTCAGAAAAAGTCTCATCCTCGAGACTTTCTGAGCGTAAGTTATTCTATCGCATTATTGAATATATCCCAAGCGTAGCAATCAGTACCACTAAATCCATTTGAACACAATCCCTATACGTTCCTTACGTCGTGTTGCATGTATGTTGAGTCGGTCTCATTAATGCCTTAGAACGGGACATGTTGCTTAATGCAAGGTATGTTATAATCCATCATGAACGATCATCTAAGGCTGAGGCAAACTTATACAAGTTGTTATACTTATTCAGGCGGATATTCACTTGTACTAGTATCGAGATTAGCATATCGCGAGTCTGGATCATGCACATATTCAAAGCGTCCTTCAAATATATGCATGTCAACCAACTTGGCGATAGCAAAGTCTTAGCACTCGAGTTTCATATATCATTGAGTCTTGGATCGTGCATATGTTTAAGGCATCCCTCAAACATATGTATTCAACCAAACTTAGAGATAGTGAAATCGGATAAGCTACTTTGCGATAATCTCAAGGGTCTCATTTTTATAAATCATAAGGATACTTTCGATAGAGTCAATCCAATTCCATATCATTTTTCATTTCAACTCAAAATCAAGTATTTGCACTACCGTTAAGCACGATCTGTTAGGTCTACTGAATAGCGTCCATCCTTTCGGGTCAAACATAGCACACATTATCGTCCCCAAGTCTAACCTTAAGTCTTGTCGTCCCAGTTCTATAACTTGTTCAAGCAATATTTTAAAGTCGATTACACAAGTCCATTCACTCAGTATAGGGTTGTCTGCCTAGTTGTTAGGTCATCTCACAAGGTCATAGGTACAAGTTCAAGAACACGATACATTGTGCAAATTCGTCACACGATGCTCGCCCCAATTCCTAGGGTCAAACCATTGTTCATTTGCATGAGATATTCTACCCAAGCTTGTTTCACTCAGATTTCTAAATATCGAGCACAAATTTTTCTACACACATTAACACATTCGTTTGCACAGGGTTCGAGTCCGTTCATTAAAATCCGTAATATATTCAAGTTGCGGGACAAGCCTAGTAATTTGCATAGTCTATCTCTCCAATTATATTTTAATAAAATCCCTATCCATTCCAAGTGTAAACCACCAAGCCAAGATTCAGTTCTAAACCTTAGATTATAACTTCCAAGTTATCCAACCTGATCCATGTATCCGTTCAATGTATCCATTCACGAAACCATCAAGCGTGATTTATTCCAGGTTCTAGGCTAACTTATCCTTAAAACTTTTTTGATTCACTTGCATTTGCAAATTTTGTCTTATCGTATCGAACCAAAAGTCAAGATGATCATTCAGTTGTCATGCTCCGGTCTCCCGCAAGTTCAATCACCCTCGTTGGACGTGAGATCACTACGCCAATGCTCCTGCTGGATAATCGTCCTAATCTGAGCATGACGCATGTACGAGCATAGAGTTACGCTCGCACAAGACAAGAACGTTTGAACGTTATGGTTATCTTCGAAATAATCAAGATACCTTATCCTTACTCTTTGCTCCATCCAATTTATATGTAAAATCCATCGAGTCAATTCCGTTCATGCAGTGATTATAATTCGTCTAGCAAAATCATCCAACTTCAATGTTACCATTCGGTAATTCTATAGTCTACTTCTAGCGTTCCTCAAGAAACTAACTTTCAATATTCAAGCCCAAGTCTATCTATTTTGATACATTCTATTCATCGAGTTCATTTTTGAAATAATTACCGAACATGTTTCCGTGAGTTCTATTATCTCTACCGTACGTGAAATCACCACGTCGGCGCTCCCGCAAGAAATCATTCTCGTTGGGACTGATTTTGAAGGTTATCATTGCGAACTTGATTTCAAGATCGTTCTTCCAAACTCTAAGCCAAATCCATTATTGTTCATCTCTTTCATCGAATCAAGATATTCATCTTGGGCTAACTTCTATTCAAGCGATATTGTATTCAAGTTTAGTCCATTTGTTTCAATCCGAAGTCGCTCGTTTAATCCTCCCAGTTTCCAGCAAGTTTTCTTAACCAAGATATCAAATTCTATTTTCGTGAATCTCAATTCGATATAAGCCTTATAGTTTATTCAAGACATTCTCCAATCATTCAATTTGATTTTTACACGCGACCTTATGAATCCATTTGGACATTTCTAAATGATCCATACACCACTCGGAATTGAGTCATCCATTAAATTCATATTCGATAGTCATCCAAGCAAACTATATTCGATTTTTATCTTCCAATATGAAATTGTTTGATGATAAACAAAGAAGAGGCTTATACGAAACCTTTTTGTTTACAAACAAGAAAAAGAGTACAATTAATCCTATACGAGGATGTTAAGTACAATAGAATAATTATGGGAAAGTGTTGCTATAGGAGTCTGATCTGCGGTCGATCACTTTGTCCCTTGGACCACACGATGATGGAGAAGTGCTGTAGAAGAAGAAGAAGCTTCAAAGGTTGCAAGTGGGATTGAATTCTCGTTGCCAAAGTTGTGAATCAACACTCTCTATCTGTGCTCTCTCTCTCTGATCTCTCCTTGTGCTTCTGTCTAATCCTTTTCTGGTCCCCTTTACCCTGTGACCAAGGGTCTCTATTTATAGAGATCAGCCAAAAAATTGTTTAGTCGGCATAAAAGCCAAACTGTGAAGAAAGTTGCATCTTTTATGCAGCGGTTATAATAACTGCTACCCATGTTCAAATAATCTTCTGAATCTGCGTATGACACGTGTCCCATTATAAGGTAACGCGTATAACTGCTTCTCGAAGATCATGGCATGCAAGCCACGTAGGTAACTGCCCCTTACGTAAAGATGGTTGGCGTAAAAGCCAGATAACTATCTTGTTGGCGTAAAAGCCAAATAACTGTCCTGTTGGCATAAAAGGCCAAACTGTGAAGAAGAAAACTTTTTTTACGCTACGGTTATGATAACAGCTACCCACGTTCCCATTGTCTTTTGAATATGCGTATGACACGTGTCCCTTTTTGAGGTAACGCGTATAACTGCTTCTCGAAGATCATGGCATGCAAGCCACGTAGGTAATTGTCCCTGCGTAAAGATGGTTGGCGTAAAAGCCAAATAATTTATCTTGTTGGCGTAAAAGCCAAACTCTGCGTAAAACTTGATGATTCATGAATAATAGATAACCAACGTAAAATAGCCAATTTATCTGTCACGACTGAGGTCTTGAGTTTATTCTGGGCTAAATAGCTTTATCACGTACCTTTGCAAATATAGCCGGGTTGGCGTATTTCGAGGAGATAGTATACAACGTACTCCTATAG
Source organism: Iris macrosiphon (assembly GCA_036927795.1). Classification (NCBI taxonomy): domain Eukaryota; kingdom Viridiplantae; phylum Streptophyta; class Magnoliopsida; order Asparagales; family Iridaceae; genus Iris; species Iris macrosiphon. The sequence continues at coordinate 83,090,850 of JAYESA010000016.1, forward strand.
TTAAAAATAACCTGGTTGGCGTAAAATGCGAGGATGGTGATGTGAGCGTATTAGCCCCAGTTTTAGCTTTCCCAGTCATTTAAAAATAGAACAAAATCTCGTGCATTAAATGCAGAGATCTGCCTCCATCTAGTATATTAAATGCAGAGATATGCCTCGAGCTCTGTACGAGAAATAGCTTTTGACGTGGCATCTGATTTCGTCTCATCTTGAGTGTAAAAACTCATTTTTGCCCATGTAGAATAGGCAACGTATTCTTTGAATGCGTAAAAATGACTTGTATCAAGAATATGTCACTAAACGACAGCCTGGGTCTCTATGCAAAATCATCATCACAGCCGTCCTCTCGATCATCGTACAGTACTTTTGTCAGGAGTCAGGTTCACTATTTTGTTTGACAAATTTATCCGAGGAATACGAAGAGTTCTTCGTATAACTTTTACGCTGCATTAAAAATAAACGTATTTTAAACTTTACGCAGGGAGGTATAACGACCTTTTTACAACAAAACAGCCTTGAAGCGCTGCTTTACGCGGGCAGCTCTGAAGCTCTACTTTACGCCCAACAGCTCTGACGCTCTACTTTACGCCCAACAGCTCTGACGCTCTACTTTACGCCAAACAGCTCTGAAGCTCTGTTTTACGCGGGTAGCTCTGAAGCTCTGTTTTATACGGACTTTCTGTATGTTGGGGGTTTTGACTGTATAATAAGCGTATAATTCCCCAGCGTATTTCATGCTTCTACAAGACCCCCTTCAAAGTTTTCAAATTTCTCGTAATTTAAAATACTTTGAATGAAGCATGAAATGGTCAAATTTGACTCGTTCTTCGAGGCTGATTTTTGACGATATTTAAGAAGTTGTTGGGATTTGCATGTTCTCTTATGCCTATATAAGGGCAAGCAAATGAACTTGTTTTTCCATACTCCCTTCATCACAAAGATGACTGCTGAGATTCATTGGGCTGACCTGAGAAAGAAGAAGATTATTCTCTTCCAACATGTAAGGAGCCATAAAAAGAGACGTCTTCGAGCAAATATTCTCTGCAACGATGGACCATGGAATGATATCATAACTTCCTTTGCTCGAGATAATCAGCAATTTTATATAGCGATTCGTCAAAGAGAGAGGAAGGGTCGCATTAGACCACACAGCTTGCTAGCTGTATTTTTCTCTATTATGAAGCTGGACCTTGGTGGGCAGCTTGGCCGTGTCTTCCAGTATTGTGTTGGGTCTGAATCCCTAACACAAATCTGAGCATGGCCGCCGATGACGTATGGATGGTGGGCTTGAATAATTTAAACAAGCCTAGTTCTGTATCCTCCCTCCATTCACCATTTTCTTGGCCCCCAACCAAAGAAGTGATGTAGAAGAAGAAGAAGTGAAGATCTCCATCATACGAGAACCTAGCGTAATAGATTTCCATCGTGATCTTGAATATTAATGAAAAATTCTTTATAAAATAGATTTCCATCATATGTAATCATGATTAATAAACTTGTCTTCTTTTACGCACTATTGATTTGCCATATTGCTGTGAGGAAGTCTGATAATACGCAGCTTCAATACGCTTGAGTAATTTTTACGCGGACTCTGATAACTATGCATCCAGTCACGTTCCAACTTTTACGCATAAAGGAAGATGCGTAAAAAAAACTCTTCAGCATTAAATTGTCTTGAAAATCTAATCGTCATGCTGTTTTGACGAGGAGTCACATAGAATTTTGAACTATCATTTCTCTAATACGAAGAATATCTGTTCAGAATATCATTTTCAAGAATGGCTTTCCGAAAGTTTTTCGAGACAGGGTAAGAAATGTCCGTCGAGCAGGCCATCCTTGAACTAGATGTAAAGGATTCTGGCTAGACTTCGAATGAACTTCCAATGGCCCAAGAAGAAGAGTCATCTCCAATGAAGACAGATATTTTCAGGGAACTCCTTGGCCCTTCGTCTGATGAAGTCCTCCTGACTGAAGAAGATGAGAAGTTTACTGAAGACTCGTCGTCTGTTTGTATATTTCAGGCACTTGCAATATTTTATAAACAAAAAAAAGTATTTTTTGCATAAACTCTTGGAACTGGCTTTCTCGAGCGTAAAACCCAAATTATCAAGATATGCGCGTATTCTGCTAACTGATATGTCCCGCGTAATTTAAGATGCGCGTAAAATCATAGATCCGTAGCATCTGAGCGTAAAATCATAGATTTGTAGCTTCTGAGCATAAAAATTATAGATCTGTAGCTTCTGAGCATAAAATCGTATATCTGTAGCTTCTGAGCATAAAAGTTTTTGAGCGTAAAATCATAGATCTGTAGCTTCTGAGCGTAAAATCGTAGATCTGTAGCTTCTGAGCATAAAATCATAGATCTGTAGCTTCCGAGCGTAAAATCATAGATCTGTAGCATCTGAGCGTAAAATCGTAGATCTGTAGCTTCTGAGCGTAAAATTATGGATTCTTGCTCTGCGCGTAAAATCAGGGATCCGTTACGCAGCATGACTATCCGTCTTCCTTTTCAAATGATCGGCTGACGTGGTCCCAAATCATAACTGATTATGATAAGATCAGATTTGGTTAAGGATTCGAAGAGTTATTTGAACTCTATAAATAGACCTAGGTCGTGAGAGAGAAAAACCCTTCGTCTCTTTCTGAAAACTCTTCGTCTCTTTTTGAGAACTCTTCGTCTCTTTCTGAAAAAAACTCAGATTCGCCATGGCACCAAAACAGACCTCTGCTGCTAAGGGAAAGAAAGCCGCTTCATCATCTCGTTCCTCTGCTCAAGCACGAGCGACTCCTACTAGGCCAAGCGAGCCTCGTTCTGAATGAAGTGCTCCGCCGTCTAGCTGTGCACCGGGCATCACAGGTAAAAACTTCTAGAGGAATAAAACCCTTCGCACACGTTATACGTGAAATACTCCAATATTCTTAATGTGTCAGCGTAAAACTCCATATTTTTGCAGTCTGGTATAAAAACTCAGACTGTCAAATTTTGGCGTATACTGCAAACCTTGCGTTTTACGCACTGGAAGTAAATTCCAGCGTAAAACTCAAATTTTTACAGTCTGGCGTAAAAGCTCAGACTGTTAGGGCGTATACTATAAACCTTAAGTTTTATGGAAGTAAATTCCAGCATAAAAATCATGTTTTTGCAGTCTAGCGTAAAAACTCAGACTGTCAAGTTTTGGCGTATACTGCAAGAGTGTAGCACATTACGTTTTACGCACTGAAAGTAAATTCCAACGTAAAACTGACTTATTCTCTTGCTTTTTGCAGTAGACCTACAGATCCCCCCTCTGGCTGAAGTAATGGGCTCTGCTGTTGGAATGCTGAATTCCAACTACTTGGAGGACTTGTCCCATGTGACTTTCTCCATCTCTGAAAACGAGTATCCTCAAGAAAGGGGGACTCTGATCTCATCCCAAGGAGAAAGAATGTTACTGAGTATGATCAGTGGGGAACCCTTGACGTACATAGACGGTACTGAGTATAAGAAACCAGCTTTCTTGTTTGGGGATGTTATTGATAAGCAATCCCAAACAAAGCCCAAGAAGGAAGACTGGGTATTTTCTGCTGAGGGCACTATCATGTATCTGCCAAAGATGTCGAGAGATTACCCTATTTCTGCATTCTTCCATGCTACACATCCCAGAAGGATGGCATGGACTCTGACTCCTGATCTTCATGGCCAGCCAGGAAAGATCTTTTATTAGAAAGGATTAAACCGAGGATCCTTTGTAAGCAGTCCCTCAGGCCTTATTATGCCCTTCAGAGGCTTATTACCAGGCAGCGTCCCTAGTGAAGACTCTTCCTTGATTCAGCCATTTTAAATGGCAACTTTCTGCAATGAATTCATGGGAATGAGAGGAGTATATCCCAAGGTTAACCCTCGCACCAGTGGATGGCTTAACCCCCAGAATCTTCGATGGACCAGTTTAACTGCATGGGCCCTGAAGCACTTTCAGATGGAGCTGGAAAGTATTAACTTATTTGAGGTTGTGAGTGCTACTAGTGTAGGGCTGCCTATCAATCCCAATTTGTTCTTGGCTTTGATGGAGCGATATAACTCTCTAACTGGGACTTTTGCCACTCCGATAGGTGAGTTGGGCCTAGCCCTTCATGAGATGGAAGATATCTCAAAGCTGCTAATGGGAGACATTCCTTATGAAGAATACGTCCCCACCAACAAAGAGTTGAGGGATACCAACCCTCGGGTAGTGGCTGTGTACCAAGAGCTGATGAGCCACTATCTTGCATGCACCACCTTCTACAGAGAGCCCTCTGATTTAGCCCATATTAACAAATGGGTATCCTACCTCTTCTTCCATCAGGCTAGAAATGCCAAGCAGGACAAGGTTGTAGATAGCAAAGATAAACCTTTGAACCCTCTGAGCATTCTTAATGCCAACACAATCGATGATCTTATTGAAGATGCAGGGGCTCCAGATTGTGTTCTCAATGAAGAGATAGGGGGTTATCCTGCAGGAACCAAAGCCTACAGTTATATGAGGCATTGCCGAAAGCCTCTGTCAAAAGAAGCTCAACTGGCTGGCTTCCTTTCTATTAGGCTACGCCGATGGGTGGTGCCTGGCATTGCGTCTGTGGATCGAATTCATTGTAACACCTTATGGACCACAGTACATTTAGTATTTGGAGCAAGATTGGGCCTGCTCCCTGCCATGGTATGCAGGATACAAGCTGGCCTGAGGGCTATTATTGATGGGCTGCTGGCTGATACTACACAGCGTGAAGGATATCCCAGAGTGGAATTGCCATTCTTATATCTGATGGGATGGTTAATCCTCCACAACACCAGGGTGATGTCTCCCGGATCTTCCAGTGGTTCGGGCAATAACTTCTTGTTGAATTATAAGAATTCTTTTGGAATGTGACTAGCATCATAGATTGTCGACTAGCACTAAATTTTGTCCATAGTTGGAAATTCTTCTACACCGTCCCCCCCATACATATCAATCAACAGGTGACTAAACTTCAGGATGTAGGTCAGGGGAAGACTATTCTTTCTCCTGAAGCCTTTCACTGGTTAGTCTGCATTAGACCTTCCCACCTGCTGTACAGAAGTGAGGACCACTATTACTTGGAGCCTTACCTGCCTAGCCATTTTGCCAGGCAATTTAGGTATGATCAGTTGCACGTGGGAAATCTCATCACCAGCTTTAAATTCAAATATGGGCTTATTGATGGAGCTAGAGGATGACGATATTTTATTATGGGTTATATTGGAGCAACCTTTGCTGTGCCCGTGACTTCTTTCTCCATGGAGTTGCACATTCTTCATTCATATGCACAGTTTTATGTGTCCATCAATACCTTCCATCGTAATTTTGATGTATATGGAAGTTTCAGAATGCCCTTCCATAAGTCCACTGGAAGAGAGGAGATACCATCTGTCTTCTCTGATGAAGGTGATAAAACTACCAGTGCAGATGATTATTTGTTGATATTACCGAGAGGTGTAATAGCTCCGTCAGCAGAGCCTCTCATTATTTCCAATAAACGAAAGGCTTCTACTCTGAAAGAGCCTTCCCCCCGCAAGAAGCGGTAGACCACTAAAGGTCCTAAAAGGACTTCCACCAAGGGGGGCTCTTCCAGGAGTGAGCCTATTATTTCCCTGTTGGGGACGATTCTTTGATTAGGGATCCTTCGCCTTTTAAAGAAGGAACATCCACGGTTCCAGCTGAAAGTGCTGGAGATTCTTCGCCCGCGACTGCTGCCGCTACCACCGTTACTGGTGGTGCTTCTATATCGCCTTCGAGGCCGAGCTCAATAATGATCAGTATACCTTTACCAAGATAAATAATAGGACTAGCCCCTTCTTCATCTGTAAGTATTTCAAGCGAGATTCCACCCGATGAACCTCGAGTGGATATGGGTGATGACTGGGATGACTACCCACAAGCGTCAGTTGGTATGCCCTCCTCGCCAGGTATGATAGCTTGTTTAGCATCATTAAGAAATGATTTAGCTATACAGGCTGCAGACGCAATATACATACCATCGACCCTGGGTAAATGTTGTCTTCACGCTTTTTTCAGGAAAATTTAACATCAAATTGATATTAACTTTCTTTTATCTTAGTTTCAGGCGAAGATATTTCTGGGGAGGGTGGAGCTGAAACAACCTCTGATTTTGTTGCGGATCCAGCTAATAAAACAGCGGTGGCCATCGTTGAAGAAGCATACCTTGAAACTGTTGATCTTTCATCCGCAACATCCTCGGATATAATCCCGTTAGCAGCAGTTCAAATAACATCAGGGGTGGATGAACTCACCATCTCGACTGTGCCTCCTTCGTCGAGCATGCCAGCAACTTCAACTGTTATTGGTGTCTCTTCTTTTGTCGTGCCATCTGTTGAGGCAACGACTGTGGCAACATCCTCTGCAGTCATTCCAGAAAGGAGATTTACCGATATTGCGGCCACTCCCAGCGTCCATTCGAGCTTTGCTATGCTAGTTAAATAATACACTAGCATATTCTACCTCACTTTGAAAGAACTGATATCCATGGTGCTGGAGAAGAATCTAGGCTTTGATGTTTTGAAGAGTCCTCCAATCTCACTATAGCGCAGATTAGAAATTTCAATGACACTGAAAGAGCTAATGCGCTAGAGCAAATGGTTAATGGTTTAGAACAACCCATTAATGAATATTTGCAACTATCCCGAGGCAGCATCAATGACTTGGTTCAGGCTGAGTACGACTCCCTAACTGGGAAATTTGCTCAAAAGATAGAAACTTTAAACAAATCCATCCAGGAACATCAACAAGAGATGGAGAAAGAGCAAGCAGTATTGGTAGAGAGTATTCCTCAACTAGCTCAGTGCCGTACCGAATGTTAGGGATATGAAGTGAGGGTTTGAGAATTGGAAGCTGAACTTGCTCAGGCAAGGGAGAGGCTTCTCAAAGCATCGCTAGTTCGTGATGTATTGGAGGGCCAAGTAAAGACAGCTCAACAGAACTTGACACATGTGGGTGTCATCCACGCAAGTTTTGTTGATTCTCTGTCTGAACTATCTCTCTTGAGCAATGACGTAGCAAGGATGGGACGGGCTCGTACCAACATTTTAAACTCCAGGAATGAGAGGATGGCTGCTTTGGCACAACAGATTCACGATTTAACTGCTCCTCCCCAATGATGTACTTTTTTGCTCCTTTTGTAACTTGCTATTCCCAGAGATAATAAAGATACATTTTCTGACTTTGTGGACCCATCACTTTAGAATATAAATGATAGACTAAGATGAAAGTGATATCAGAGGTAATATGGACGTGATATACTTTCGGTAAGGTTTAGCCGAATATATCTATTCAGAGGTAATATGAACATGATAGAATATGATCCAACTAAATTTGTATACAAAATACTATCAGAGGTAATATGGTCGTGATAGGTTTTGAAGTTTCAAATTAGTTAAACATATCTATTCAGAGGTCATAAGAACATGATAGAATATGATTCAGCTAATCTTTGTATGTAGTGTCATCAGAATGAAATCTTCACCATACCCCATTAAGCAAGGGAGATCAAGCATAGTACTTCTTCAGGAATTTGCCGTTGATAGGAGCCATTATCAAATCTCCATTAGGCTTGGCTAATCTGTAAGCGCCATTTAAAAATGTTGTTTTAATCACATAAGGGCCCTTCCATTTGGGCTGGAATTTCCCCTTACTTTTGTGCATAATGATCATTGGCCTCTTCACAGCTAAAACTAGCTCGCCAACTTGGAACACTCTTTCCTTCACTTTTTGATTAAAAGCTCTGGAGATGCGTGCTTGGTAGAACTCGATGTGCTGTTGAGCTTGAAGGCGTTTCTCGTCTAACCCTTTTAGCTCTTGAAGTCTTAAACGATCATTATTTTCCTGAGTCAGCTCATTAGCCACTGCTATTCTGAGTGATGGAATTTGAATTTCAATAGGGAGAACTGCTTCACACCCATAAACTAATAAAAATAGAGTATAACCCGTTGGTGTTCGTACTGTCGTGCGGTATGCCCACAGACATTCCCCAATTTCTCGTTCTAATCTCTTTTGTTCAAAGAGACAAACGTCTTCAAGAGTTTGATGATGGTTTTGTTGAAGGCCTCCGCCAAACCATTAGCAGCAGGATTATATGCTGTTGAGGCCATATTTTGTATCCGATTTTTATCGCAAAATCGGTGAAATGCTTAACTGATGAATTGAGGCCCATTGTCATGAATTATCCTTCGAGGTATCCCAAAGCGATAAATTACATGATGCTTGATAAAGTTGATCATATTGGATGTCTTCACCTCAGCAAGAGGAATCGCCTCCGCCCATTTGGAGAAATAATCAGTGATGGCCAATATAAATCGATGTCCTCTAGAAGATGAAGGATGAATAGGACCAATGATATCCATACCCCATGCTTCAAAGGGCCATGATGCAATAGTAGGATGTAAATATTCAGAAGGTTAATGTATGAAATCTGCATGAACCTGACAGGCTTTGCATTATCTTGCATATTTTACGGCATCTGCAATCATAGTAGGCCAGTAGCAGCCCATCCTCCTGATACGATCATGTAACTTAGGACCGGGTTAATGTGATCCACATAATCCATCATGAGCTTCTCGGATAACCCGCCTTGCATCATCATCAGAGAGACATCGTAACAGTAGTCCATCATATGTTCGGAGATACAAACTTTGTAAAGAAGCATCAAAATAGAAACATAGCGATTGTCTTTTGATAGATGCTGCTTCTTTAGGATCCTCTGGTAAGATTTCGTATGACACGAAGTCTATAAAGGGACTTCTCCAATCTCTCTTAGGAGGAATCGTGTTAATAGCATAGCTGTGTTCTATGTGAAAATTATTTTTCACACAAAACAAATCTCTGTTAAGAAGGATCACCAAATTCTACCTTCTTATAAGAATAGCTAGATCTGCAGCTAGACTGGCCAGAGCATCAACGTCCAAATTTTGAGATTGAGGAACATGCTCTAAGAAGAATCCTTTAAAAGACATTGCTATCTCGGTCGTTGTTTGGTGATAAGGAATGAGGTCTGGATTGCGGACTTCATATATTCCTCTGACCTGATTGACGATCAACTGAGAATCACCAAAAGCTTCCAAGTATTTAACATCCAATTCTTTAGCAACTTGAAGCCCAATTAATAGAGCATTATACTCTGCCACATTATTAGAGCATGGTTCACTAAGAGAATATGCTCGATAGATGACAAGTTTATCAGGAGTCACCAGAATAATTCCTACTCCTGAAACAACATTTCCCTTAGGACCAGTCCTGGAAGCACCATCAAAGAATAACTGCCACGTATCACCTTCCATTGCCGAATTACATTCTGCAACTTCGTCGGAAATGTCCTCATATAATTTGGAGGTTTCCGGAATTGGATGGGCTGCTAAGAAATCAGCCAAGGCTTGGCCTTTCATGGACTTCTGAGGGACGTACACCATATCATACGGTGTCAATAGCATTGCCCAAGTCGCGAGTCGGGAATTAAGAATACTTGGCTTATTCATCAATACCTGAAGTGGATTGACTCTGGATATGATATGAATAGTTTGGCCCATAACGTAATATCGCATCTTCTGAATGGCAAATATTAGGGCCAAGCATTCTTTTTCCACTGGGTTATACCTGTGTTTTGCTCCGACCATCATCCTGCTTAGATAGTAGATAGCCTATTCATGACCCTCATTGTTCTTCTGTGCGAGAAGAGCCCCTAAAGAATAATCCATTGCTCGAACATACAGCAAAAATGGTCTTCCTATGACAGGAGGCACCAAAACTGGAGGATTAGTAGGATAGCATTTGATGTCATTAAACGCTTGTTGACAGGCTTTGTCCCATACAAATGACACACCTTTATTCATTAGACGAGAAAAAGGTTGACATCTCCCAGAGAGATTGGATATGAATCTCCTGATATAAGCTAGACGACCTTGAAATCCCCTAAGTTTTCTCAGATTACGGGGCGGTCGCATTTCTAGGATAGCTTTTACTTTATCAGGGTCAACTTGAATGCCCTTAGCAGTAATGACAAATCCCAGAAATTTGCCACTGGATACACCAAGAAAGGACTTTGTAAGGTTCATTTTGAGTTGATGTTGGCGCATCAAGTCAAATATTATCTTCAAGTCTTGGTTGTGATTACCCTTGAGGCAGCTTTTGATAGCAATATCATCTATGTATCATTCCACCGTTTTGCATAAGTGCTCATGGAATATGTTACTCATAGCTCGTTGATATGTAGCCCCGACATTCTTCAATCCAAAAGGCATTACTGTATAGCAATATACTCCCAGTGGTGTACGAAAGGCAGTATGCTTCTCATCTTCAGGATTCATCTTAATTTGATTATATCCTGAAAATCCATCCATGAAAGACATGCGCTCAAAACCGCACGTATTATCGATCATGACGTCTGTAATGGGAAGAGGGAACTCATCTTTAGGGCAGACAGCATTTAGATCTTGGAAGTCGATGCAAACACGTACTTTTCTGTTTTTCTTCATAACCGGGACAACATTAGCGAACCAATCAGGATGTTGTTCTTCCCGGATGAACCCACAGGCTATTAGTTTCCTGATTTCAGCTTCAATGGCATCCATTATATCCGGGCAGAACCGACGCTGGTGTTGCTTTACAGGCTTTGAATTGGACAATATGTTGAGTTTATGGGTAGCCACTTTTGGATCAAGACCTGGCATATCCTCATAATTCTATGAAAAGATATCAATATATTCTTTTATCAGCTGGATCATTTCTTCTCTTTCTTCTTCAGAGAGATTGTTACTGATAAATATCGGCTTTGGTGAAATTTTATCCCCAACATTGACTTGGATAACCTTATCTTCAGTAGACGGTTCTTTTTGTTCGAACCGGAGTTCCCATTGTGTATCCATTTGCTATACCCATGATTCATTTTCAAATGGTTCAGATTCTTGTTCCTCTGTTTCGAAGGAATCTGTCAACACCATATTTACTGATAATGCCAGTTCGAATTCATTATCTGAATCGGAGGATGACAAATCCTCTTGAGAAGAGGAAATTGTCTCATCACTTGACTCAGAGGCGTTTGAAGTTGCAAGAGGTGTGGTATACCCTAACCCGAAACGAGTTCGTTGACAGTAAGGATCACCATGCAACGGTATTCGTCTGCCTTTTCCATAGTTGAGGCCTAGCTCCAACTTCAAATCATAACCCATGTTTTGCATAATCTTCAAAGCCTGTAGGCTATATCTGTGGATTTGCATGTTTCCAGCATCAGACTCGTGAGATTCTTCTCGTACAATCGGTCTATTCCGTATGCGACCAAAGACTACTGGATGTTGATCATTGCGAGTAGGTGGAACAATAAAGATAGAATCTTCATGTGGCCCATATGTCGTGACGACATTAGAAGTTGACGCTACTTCCCACACATATGCATGATAGAAGTACACAGCTTCCAAGAATTTTTGTGCTATAGGTTTTATATCTTCATGAGGAGAAAATTCATGATTAGGAATTTGGGCGTCAGTATACTGGAAAAGAGAATCTTTATTATCTTCAGAAAACTCATCCCCGATTACATTTATATCAGCTGACTGCTTGTTGCGCCTAAGGTCAATGACCAAAGGTGGAGGTTTCTTGTTCAGATTGATCACTAGAGGATCATTTTCTCCTCCCGACTTTGTTTTGCCCAAGTGAATAGTCATAGGTTCCATGACTTGTGGACGGATAATCCGCCCTTTCACTTGGATCGACAAAGGTCGCTCAACAGATGGTTCTCTTGGCTCCTGGTGGGATTCTTCCTCTGTTTTGCCTGATACCTCTTTCATGTAGTCTTGGGTGTACAACATGGCATCAGAATAATAGGACTCAACTCCTTTGAACGGATTGAGATCAGCAAATTCTGTCTTTACTGTTCCTTGAGCATCTACATATTTGAAACATTGATGTAGAGTTGAAGGAACAATATTGTGATCATGGATCCATGGTCTACCCAACAGAATATTGTAAGACACCTTCGAATCAATGACGTAGCATATAGCCAATGGTCTAAGGTCACCAATCTAGATTCTCAGACGAATCTTTCCCAACGGTCTGCTTTTCCTGGTATTGAAGCCCACTATTGTAGTGGTAGTGTAAGCTAGTTCACTTGTAGGAATTCTCAATGGTTTTAGCAGACTATGAGGGATAATGCTGATCGACGATCCTGAATCTATGTGAATCCGATCTACCTCAATGGAGTCGACGTATCCTGTATAATAAAGAGGCCTGTCGTATTTGTTGTATTTTAACAACATGTCCCCTTGAGTGAAAGTGATGTTCGGGACTACTTCCATCACACTATGGAATTAAGGACATGCCACAGGCTCTTTACCAGGGGACTTGAGCTGAGTCAAGCAAATATCTGCTTGCATTAATGCTTCACTCAAGGCTTGACGAGTGTCTTTGGATAGCCGAAGTAGCTCAAAAATGGACAATCTGGCTGGAGTATTAGCCAACTGAGCCAAGACGTCGAAGTTATAAGGTTTCTCTAAACCTTTATTTTGAATATTCTTCAAAGGTTTATCGAAATGAACTTCTTTTTGTTTCCCTTTGTCCACAGACATTGGTTTGGAAGGACCTGCCTTTGGTACTACGGGTTCAGGTTCTGGAGGTTTGGTAGCTGAAGTGTCTGCCGTTGCTTCCTCCTGGTTCCCTCCATATTCTTTGAGGTAGGCTTTCCCTAACCATGTTCCGGTTGCTAAAGCCTCTTTCTCTGATGCCGGGGATGTTCCAACCATATGACATGGTTTACATCTTGATTTTTTCTTAGACTTAGCCTTAGTAGCTTTAGTCTCTTCCTCCATTTCTGATACTAGATCAGAGTGAATCCACATGATCTCCCTACGCTTGGTAGTTAGGGGCACTAAATCTTGATTTTGACCCCTGGTAGGAGGGAGATTAACAATGTTCATCATTGCCCGTGGAATAAGTACCACACCATCCGGGACTTCTTGAGGAGGAAGATTGCCAAATTGGAGTAAGATCATGTTTGCAGTGACCGTCTTCTCGTTATTACGCAGAGTGATGGCCTTGGCGTCGATCAACTCCTGGATTTTCCTTTTCAGTACATAGCATGCCTTTGTGGGGTGATGTATGTATCTGTGGAAAATGTAGTACTTAGGATTATTTGTACTGCCGACTTCATTTGGACGCTTTATCTCGGGTAGAGTAAGCTTGCCACTTTTGACTAGACAATCAAATATGCTTGGGATATCGTCGTCGTCAAAAGAATATTCTTCTTTAGGTCTGGAAGTCCCAGGATTCGTCTGCGTAGTTACCGGAGTATTTTGTCTGGATGTGTTGATTGCCAGAGCTTCCTTTCCTTTTGAACTACGAGTATGGTCATTATTGGAAGATGAACGCTTCCCTCTATCAGAGGTAGAGATCATGATTCCGTTGTCACGAGCCTTCCGACTGTTATCTTCAGCGGCTACTACCAATATGATAAATGAAGGCCAATCATGGAACTGATATGGTCCCGTGAATACTGAGATCAGTGGGAGAAGGTTCTTTCTGCAAATGTCCACCAAGGCTGAATCTGGAACCCCAGGAGGCATCTGTAAGGTAGCCTGACGAAAGCGTTCAATAAAAGTACGAACGTTTTCTTTTTCCTTCTACTTTACTTCAATGAGTGATGACATAGACATGTCTATTCCTCCCTCGTAGAATCGAGCGAAGAATAGAGTCTTAAAATCTTCAAAAGAAGTAATGCAGTTGTCAGATAGACTACGATACCATTGGTAAGCTACTCCAGACAGACAGCCTTTAAATACTCGAGTGAGAAGGGCGTAATTTCCCTGCAACAATACCGTCATCATGCTGAATTAGTTCATATAATGGCTTGGCGACGTCTTTCCCTCAAACAAAACCATAGCCTGTGGTTTATATTTTGGTAGAAAAGGGATCTCATCCCAGACAGCTGGATATGGTTGGTTAATTTCCAACTTCTTGAGCTGATCTTTATGCTTCAAGGCATCAAATTGGGATTTTAATTCCCGAACTGCCTGTATCGGATCTTTGGTTGGGAAAGGGACAGCGGAAATGTGAGAGACTGGATGTATTGTAACTCCAACAGGAGGTAATACATTCTCCGGGTTAAGAGGTTGAGGAGCAGCTGATTCTTGATTTTGAACAGGCTCCTGGCTTGCATTGGCTGATGATATATCTACCCCCACACGTAGTTGAGTCGGAGGAACAGGTGTTTGAGCTATCGCTGCTGTATGTTGAGTCACCATCATTTGGTGCATACTCTCCATCATGGTATGCATCTCCTTAAGTGATGCCTCCAATACAATAATTTGTTGTTCAGTACTTCCTGATGGGGAAGCTTCTTCATGTTCATCTCTAACAACATAAACTCCTATTTCTCTGGATGCCACTGAGGGATTAGTATAGATCTCTGTAGAGATTGAGTCTATACTTTCAGCATCGAATTCAGAAAACTGGCGACCCCCAGTATCAGAATCTGAAGAATATGAAGCTGATTGTCGTGACCTCGAGCAGGTGTTTCGAAAAACACCTTCTTCATAATTCTCAAGGAGTCTATCAAATCTCCTTTGGCTAAGAGTTCTGGAGGAATGACGTCTCGAACACGACTTTCCTCTAGGAATATGGGAAGCCATGTTTACTGACGCAAATGTTGGTTCTTCTTCCTGAAATGACAAAGAGTAGTTCAACCGGTCAAAAACTGACTGTTTTGCTTTAGAATAGCAGTAGTTAATTACAACCTTATGACTATTACAACAATGTTCCCTAGGGGGTGTAATAGACATATTAGGAGATCCCCTGTCTTTGCGTTTCTGGATCAAGAAATCACGCAAATCAGGGGGATTAACAGAAGAAGAAGAAGTCTTATTCTGCCTTTTCACATCAGTAAAAATGTGGAGATTAGGAACCATAACCCTTTCTCTGCCATAGGAATACAGCAGTTCACCCATGTGAGTAGCATATGATCCATCATCCGTCTAATGAGCATATTTTCCTGTGAAATGGGTCTTCTTTATGCGGACAGACTTATCCTAGCATAATTTGGAGTTTTGCACAAATTCGCGTAAAACAGGGAAAGTCCTCAAACGGCCTCCAGCGTCACACGTAATCTGAAAAGTGAGAACTTTTTTCTCTTATGGGCGTACAAGCCTAGAGGTTGGGAGATTCGCCACTTATTTTTCCTTGATGTGATCAAAGGGTCCATCTACCTCATCATAGACGGAAGATATATTTTTACGCGCAGGGTGCGTTTGAACTTTCCGATTTGACACTGAGGCCTTGCCAGAAATTTTGTCTGCCATGTCACAGACGGGAGACGAAGGTTTACGCGCAGGGCGCGTCTGAGACTTCTGGGTTGGCACTGGGGCATTGCCAAAAGTCTTGTCTACCACGTTACAAACGGAAGACAAAGTTTTATGCACAAGGCACGTCCGAGACTTCTGGATTGGCACTGAGGCATTGCCAGAAGTCTTATCTGCTACGTCACAGAAGGGAGACATATTTTTACGCACATGGCGTGTAGGTTGTATTGTCACAACCTTGTTGATCAGAGAATGAGAGCTTGCAGGAAGGGTAGAGGACGTCTTAGACATCCACACTTTACGCAGCTTCCTGTTGTTCTGGACAGAGGAGGAATGAGAGCTACCCCCTGCATGAAGCATGTCTTCATAAGCAGATTGGTCGAACTGGACGACCAAAGTCTTCTTTGTCGATCCGATGGACACATCATCGTGTTGAGCAATTGCTTTCTCATCAGAGAAGAAAGTCGTCCCCAGCAGAGTCATCATTTTTGTTTGATGATAAACAAAGAAGAGGCTTATACGAAACCTTTTTGTTTACAAACAAGAAAAAGAGTAAAATTAATCCAATACGAGGATGTTAAGTACAATAGAATGATTATGGGGAAGTATTGGTATAGGATTCTGATATGCGGTCGATTACTTTATCCCTTGGACCACACGATGATGAAGAAGTGCTGTAGAAGAAGAAGAAGCTTCAAAGGTTGCAAGTGGGATTGAATTCTCGTTGCCAAAGTTGTCAATCAACACTCTCTGTCTGTGTTCTCTCTCTCTGATCTCTCCTTGTGCTTCTGTCTGATCCTTTTCTGGTCCCCTTTACCCTGTGACCAAGGGTCTCTATTTATAGAGATCAACCAAATAACTGTCTAGTCGGCGTAAAAGCCAAACTGTGAAGAAAGTTGTATCTTTTACGTAACAGTTATAATAACTGCTATCTACGTTCAAATAATCTTCTAAATCTGCGTATGACACGTGTCCCATTATAAGATAACGCGTATAACTGCTTCTCGAAGATCATGGCATGCAAGCCACGTAGGTAACTGCCCCTTGCGTAAAGATGGTTGGCATAAAAGCCAGATAACTATCTTGTTGGCGTAAAAGCCAAATAACTGTCTTGTTGGCGTAAAAGGCCAAACTGTGAAGAAGAAAAAGACTTCTTTTATGCTGCGGTTATGATAACAACTACCCACGTTCCCATTGTTTTCTGAATATACGTATGACACGTGTCCCTTTATAAGGTAACGCGTATAACTGCTTCTCGAAGATCATGGCATGCAAGCTACGTAGGTAATTATCCCTGCGTAAAGATGGTTGGCGTAAAAGCCAAATAATTTATCTTGTTGGCGTAAAAGCCAAACTCTGCGTAAAACTTGATGATTCATGAATAATAGATAACCAGCGTAAAATAGCCAATTTATCCGTCACGACTGAGGTCTTGAGCGTATTCTGGGCTAAATAGCCTTATCACGTACCTTTGCAAATATAGCCGGGTTGGCGTATTTCGAGGAGATAGCATACGACGTACTCCTATAGTTGAAAATAGCCTGGTTGGTATAAAATACGAGGATGGTGATGTGAGTGTATTAGCCCCAGTTTTAGCTTTCCCAATTATTTAAAAATAGAATAAAATCTCATGCATTAAATGCAGAGATCTGCCTCCATCTCGTGTATTAAATACAGAGATATGCCTCGAGCTCTGTACGAGAAATAGCTTTTGACGTGGCGTCTGATTTCGTCTTATCTTGAGCGTAAAAACTCATTTATGCCCATGTAGAATAGGCAGCGTATTCTTTGAATGCGTAAAAACAACTTATATCAAGAATATGTCACTAAATGACAGCCTGGGTCTCTGTGCAAAATTATCATCACAGCCGTCCTCTCGATCTTCGTGCAGTACTTTTGTCAGGAGTCAGGTTCACTATTTTGTCTGACAAATTCATCCGAGGAATACGAAGAGTTCTTCGTACAACTTTTACGCTGCATTAAAAACAAACATATTTTAAACTTTACGCAGGGAGGTATAGCGACCTTTTTACGCCAAAACAGTCTTGAAGTGCTACTTTACGCGGGCAGCTCTGAAGCTCTACTTTACGCCCAACAGCTCTGACGCTCTACTTTACACCAAACAGCTCTGAAGTTCTGTTTTACGCGGGTAGCTCTGAAGCTCTATTTTACGCAAAATTCCTGTATGTTGGGGGTTTTGACTGTATAATACGCGTATAATTTCTCAGCGTATTTCATGCTTCTACAGAAATACCGTTCGAGTTATTTCCCAAGGTCCAAGCACGATTCTCTGTATTCACCTAAGTATTCAAGAATATTCTATCGATTGGCATTCTAAGTCCGACTTGTCTTATTTTTGAATGATATCCTAATTCGTTACAACTTAGCTTGCACCAAAGGGTCTTGGTGCGCGATACTGAACACAACTTAGCCGAAAGGATATGTGCATAGCTAACTATTCGAACAATATTCGATTTTGTATACTAGCCAGTTGGGCAAACATGTATAGGCAATTAGGTTTGTATATAAGTCACAAATCTAGCATGAGTCTAATCCCAAACAATCTAACATAGGTCGGCACCAAGGCCATAGCATCACAATTTTGTACAATCAATCATATCATTCAAATGCACTTTTGAAAGTATTTAGACTTATTGTTGGAATATTTTGTTGGGACATTGAGAGAGAGCGTGCACATAACCCACGAACGAGCTTTCAAAACTGAGAAAATCAAAATAAAGTCCAAAGGCGTATAACCAAGCTTTGATACCAATATGTCACGCCCTAATCTCTCGCAGGCTAATCGTCCATCCCCGCTAGGCGAGAATCATCGCGCCAGTGCTCCCGCAGGACAATCGCTTCGGCCCATCTGGGCGTGATATCGCACGAGCGTGAGCGCACGGACTCGTGCAAGGCCATGGTTAATTGGCTGGCTGTAAGAGGTCTAAGCCACAGAGTCGCACATATTATCCAAGTACAAAAAAATTACAAACGCATAAGCGATTGGTAACAAGTTCATTGAGTTGTCAGTAGCGAAAGCATTGAAATAACATAAGTATTGAAGTGAAGCAAACTCTTTATTGATATTTGAACAAGTGTTACAAGCGGCTTATAATCGAGATTACAAGTCGCTCAAGCCTCTCTCTCTCTCTCTCTCTCTCTCTCTCTTTCTGAAACAGTAAAAGTATGTCAAGTGGCTACATTTATGGAATGATGCACAAGTGATGTTCCAACATTATGTCTTGTATATGTGCTTCAGTTCCAAACTCAACACTCCAAGGCTTCAGAGTGAACTCCACGCCTTAGCACGCACGCATGGAGGAGGCATCCGCACCGAACGAGGTTCTTTCGCACCTTGCAAGCAATCTGGTGGGTTATCAGTACATGAATGCACTGGTGGGGAGGCTACTCGTCCGCTCGACAAATTCAAACACATAATATAGGTTCTGTGCACCATCTATTTAGTTATCTTTCTAATCTTGCCTTAGGATCAGTTCATGGCAATACTGAATAGCCTAACTCATGTGGCAGTGTGCCGTGCGATATAAGAGGAACACGGCGAGACTTACCAACTTACTATTTGTCCTTCCCTGTCCAAGGCAAACTAAGTAAATTCAAACATGAGCATATATTGACCAATGTAGGGCAATAACATATGCAAACACAAGTGTAGTGAGCGAGATTGTGTTTCGGGTGCACGAGTTACACAGATTTATTCGAAAGTGTTGCTTTGGATGTTCAAATGTTTTTATTACTCACAAGTGTCTCATAATCATATCGTTCAGCTGTTTCAAACTTATTGGATGCGATGCAATAATTAGCACGCAGATTGCCGCTAAGCGAGGATGACTTATCTATATGAACAGAAGGTCACTGGCATAGCCATAAAGGACAAGATCTTATTATTCTTATAATGAAACGGGTGCAACGCTTGATACGAAATGAGCAACTCACAAGCGAACAGAGAATACCGAAGAGCCATTGTACGCCATCCCGCCGATACAAACGACTATCATGGGTAAACGGCTAGTCCAAGGTAGTATGCCCTACCAAGGCCCGAATACCGTGTATTGCTCGACCAAAGCCGGTGTCGCATACCATAACCGACTTTGCCCTGTAATACACCATATATTTCTCCTAGGCCGGTACGATCCCGGTGCCCCGCTGATCGTCCAAGGAATCATATATCTCGTACACGAGTTTTCCGTGACCATGCAAGTCTTGGGTCATTCCAGATTTACAATATGACATAATAATTCTGATTCTTTTGCTGAACGAACATTGCTCCACGAGCTGTGATTTATGCTTTACTTAACATGATTTCTGTTCAGAGTTAAATATGACTTGATGCATTCCCCTGGTTTGGAAATTGCCTTGGCGACCTAACGGTCCTGGATACTTGCAGGTTCATATTGCACAAAAGAAATATTTAATAGTCTTCTGGCTAATATGATGCATGCTCGACACGAATGATGTTACTTGTTTGAGGCATAATTTTGTAAGGCAAATATTGAAACGAGGCAATGTGTACAAACTACACTAAGCGGGCAGGCCTGCATTCATATTAAAAACTTAGGCATTTACTTTGGCTCGGGCGCGAAGGTAAGTCGAGGAGTAAAACCGTAAGGGACTTACCGAGCGACATAATCTAGGGTCGTGCAGTGTAAACAAGTGAACAATGCACTAAGAAGAGCATATACATTTTGATTCTACTCGAGGCATAGCGGGGTCTAGTTGTACAAGGCAAAGGTAGCATGCGAGGTCCACATATATAAGCAAAGTTTTATTTCCATGTTCTAGCACCAACAATACAAGTTGGGATTATTTCCTTAGTTAGCTGCGTTGGATTCTTATTAGCATGCAGGGGGTAATTTACCTAGCGACTAGCATGTAACATCCATATTTTAAGTGTGCTAGCTAATCAAAGACAAGTTCATCGTAGCCACCCACCTTAGCGATGATTCGCCTCGGTCGAGGGATACTCCGAACGAGCCTCTGAAAGCCTAAGCCGAAACTCCTGTAGGGCCAAGTTTGAAAATCCTCTGACCTCAAACAATTATTCTCGCTGAAACAAAGCGGGTCGGGATGTTGCACTTTTGCCGTTTGAATCAGCAGTCTGCTTGAGGGAAACAGGGTGTTACAATACGTACGCTATATTATGAACAATAATTCATAAGTGGTATATAATTGTCACAAGTCACAGGGCATAACTAAATCTCATCCATAAAAATCATGGAGAAATAAATGATCAAATATGTCAATAAACAATTATGAATTTGTCGAGAAGAACTAATAGTTGGATAGAGACAAACCACTACCAAACTAGAATATAAAGGTAAATATAATAAGTACATCATCTAATGATCAGAGAGGCTCGAAGGGAAGACCTCCTCTAAAGATAACAAAGTAGCAAGTCCTGATCCATGCTCCTGCGAATAGTCATAATCGTCTACACCTGAAAAGGGACCAGGTCCTTAGAGGGACGTAACAAGATACATAGAAGCATGTCAATTGAATACAGTAAAACATGCATAATAGGCAAAAAATATACAAGTACGCTGTACTAGACAATCTATATAAAAATGCATAATGAGGACAACTTTTCAACATATAGGCAGGTATAAGCTACTCTAATACACACGCTATCTCATAACTCATGAATACTCAAATATACAAGTACTATTAATCGACATACCTCGAGGGTAGCGACCCTAGTAATACCAAATCGTGTCACGCCCCAGTCCCAAAATGCCGAGGGACTGGAGATGCGTGGCAATGGCCAGCAGCACGCACCGATGGATAACCCAATTTAATGGAGCCATCAGGGCGTACTTAAGCTGTAAATAAGGTCTACTACACAAGTCACACTAATCTCATCCATAAAGATAAAGAAATAAACTGCATAATCAAATGGAAATAATGTAACAACATCATCACAGCAAGTCAGTCGGAGAAACAATCCGACTTAAGTCTGAATAAACTGGCTCTATAGGCCAGGAATAAAAGATGTAAACATGAAATAAATACTGAATACTGGAACAAGCACTCAGGAGAAGTCCTCGGCAGTCACCTCGTCTTCAGTGTTCGGTTCAGCTCCAGCAATAGCTTCAGCTCCTGTCCCGTATATCTCAGGATACTGCTCCTCAGCTAAACCTGGGGACATAATCCATTCCAGGTCCTCAGTGGACATAGCAAGGCACAAGATAAAAACAAGCCAACTGAATAAGCAGTGCAATAAATAAATGAACAGCAGGGTAAACTAAGTAACTAACCATCTATGTGATATGCAAATGAGAGCAACACTAGTACTCAGGCTGAGACCGCTACAAGCTCTGTGTCGGGGAGCCGGTAGCAGTAATAACACGTAAAGGGTCTAGCTCTGCTGGAGAGTCTACAACCTCACAATAATAGTAGATATATATAGAGAACAGCCTGTAGCCTGTGTGTCTCTTCCCACCCAAGGTAATCACGCAAGCCATGACCATAACGTCTCATATCCATGTCAGCGGGATTATAACTAATGCAACAAGTCATACTGTCTATAAATAAATAACTCTGTCAAGTCCTGTATCCTATTCAGAATCCCCACGAATAACTCAGGGAGAATCTGTCCATGATAGTGTCAAGTGTCCTGGGTTGTAGGGTACTTGATAGGTCAAGTACAAAGTAAGGGGATCGTAAATCCAACTCTAAATGACGAACCCAACACCACGTAAGGTGTCAGTACCCAACTATGATCGGGCACTAGGTACGTCGCACGTTTCCTAGGTTTAAGCAGTTTAAAACAGTTTATATGAATTTGCACAAGAAATCCAGCAGAGTATTTTTACAGAAAATAAGAAAATAATGACTGCAAGTTTGGCAAGGTGCACTTGCCTGAGGTTTGGATTCCACTTAGGTCCTGGTTTCGGAAATTTCCAGAGATGTCTCCAAAAGCTGAAATAAACAGTACCATCACGCTCAAAAGGTGTCAAACAGCTAGGAACGCTTGTCCTTGGGTCCAATTTGGAGACAAGGGCAGAAACGACAATTTCGGCCCAAAATGGGGTCCACCGGTGGGCCCGCTTTGCACCGAAAACGTGTCAGGGTCAATGGTCTCCAAATTCACCAAACTTAGTGTCAACAGGTCAGGAACGCTGTTACGAATCCAACGGAACTTTCAGATTTGAATTTCGATAAGCCGATCACAAAATCGCCCGTCGAGCGGGGCCTGTGGGGCCCACGACACGCGATTTCGTCAACGTTCTCAGAATCGAACCAAACTTGACCCACAGGACCAGCGTATCGCTACGAGTCCGATGACGCAAGTTTCGTCTCGATCTGACGTGTGTGCACGAAGTTAGGGTAAAATGCAAAAAAGGCGGATACGGAGCGATGTTCGCGGATACGCGTTGATTCCGGTGTGCACGCACACCCGAATCAGCTTCCGTGAAATCCTACACGTCCGTATCGACGAGGCGCACGTATCTGTGAAGACCGCACGCGACCAAGTCGTCCCGTTTGGCGGGGCGCACTCAGTTCCGGGGTGAAACAGGGTCTGGTTTTTTCCTGTTTTTGGATCGCGGTGTGCGATCACCACAGGACGCGATGCCCCGAGCGGTTTATCCGGGCACCGAGAGGGTCATACAGGCTTCGCGTAGAAATTTACGGAATCGAATTCCGAGCTACGAGGAGGAAATTACGGGTACTAGATCAGAGTAGAAAAACTAGGGTTTACCTTGAGTCCTTGTGTCAATCTGTCACTGTGTCCGACACGAAGGGCCGTGTCCACTGCCCGTGTCCTGCTGGGACCGTGTCTGGCAGCTGGCCGAGGTCGGCGGAGGGTCGACGAGGGGCTGGGCGGCTCTCGGGGAGGCAGAGATGCGCCAGGGGAGGCCGGCCGGAGGGCTGAACAGCCGGGGTCGGGGGTTGGCTCCGCCTGGGAAGGAGGTTGATCGGCCGGGGACTGCAGACAGCGGAGGGAGGAGAGGAAGGGGAGAGGGCTCTGGACGGCTGGTTTCGTCCACTGGCGGCTGGGGGAGGAGGGCGGCAGGTCGAGGTGGAGGGGGTCGCCGGAGATCGGGTAGAGTAGGGTTAGGGCTCGGTGTTTGGGGGTGGAAGAGGAAGGAGGAGGGGGATATAAATAGGGGCTCGAGGGGGCTCGGCCGGGGACGACGTGGCCGCGGGATCCGGAGGGGAGGCGACGGGTCGTGGGGGCGTGGACGGGGCGGTTCTCCGGCGTCGTGGCCGGAGAACGCGGGTTCGTGGGTGACAGGGGAGAGGGGAAGAAGCGGGTCGGGTCGGTGCGGGTCGGGTCGGTGCGGGTTCCGGGTTGGGCGGACCCGCCCGACCCGCTAAGTCCGGGTTGTGGGCTGGGTTCTTAGCGGGCTGCACTAACGGGCTCGGCCCACTGGGCCGGGCCCAAGAAACAGAAAAACAAATAATAATAATAATAATAACAGAATAATTAATTAATTTAATTTAGAAAATAGTTTTTAGGCTTTTAAAAATAGGTCCGAGGCCCAATAAAATCCCAGAAAATTACCCTAAGTCCGGTTTTCTATTTTACACCATAAAATCATATTTTTATTTCATTTTAATGTTATTTATTGGTAATTAAAAATTACAAACTCACTTCAGGTCCTATGTAAATTACTGGAAAATGCATTTTAAATCCCAAAATTGATTTAAAAACTCTAAAAATTTGGGGTGTTTACAATCTATCCCCCTTAAGAGGATTGCGTCCTCGCAATCGAGGGGTAAACTATAAAGGCAAGATTTACAAAATTTAAAGAATGCTGAGGTTACCTGATTCTGCAAATAAGTGCGGATAACGCTGCCGCATAACATCTTCTCGCTCCCAGGTCGATTCGCCTGGAGAGTGCTGTTTCCAAGCTACTCGAACCAGCCTGATTGTCTGCCCTCGCAGTGTCTTCTCGCTGGTGTCGAGTATACCCACTGGCTGCTCTTCGTATCTCAGGCTAGGTCCCACTGAAATCTCAGAATGATCAACTATATGGCTTGGGTCCGTCACATACCTCCTCAGTTGTGAGACGTGGAATACGTCATGCACTCCCTCTAAGGACGGAGGTAATGCAAGACGGTAAGCCACCTCACCGATGCGCTCCAAGATATCAAATGGCCCAATGTACCTTGGGCTTAACTTGCCTCTGCTGCCGAATCTGATAGTACCTCTAGTGGGCGAGATCCTCAAAAATACATGCTCTCCTTCCTTGAACTCCAGGGGTCGCCTGTGTGCATCGGCCCAGTGCTTCTGTCTATCCTGGGCTGTACGAAGATGGTTCTGAATCTGTTTTACTTTTTCTACTGTCTCTGTTACCAACTCTGGACCCAGTATTTGACGTTCGCCAACGTCGCTCCAGCATACAGGCGATCTGCACTTCCTTCCGTACAACGCCTCGAAAGGTGCCATCTGAATGCTTGCCTGATAGCTGTTGTTGTAGGAGAACTCCACTAAGTGCAGATGATCTTCCCAAGATCCTCCGAAGTCCAGTAACAAGATCGCAGCATATCTTCTAGGATCTGAATTGTGCGCTCTGACTGTCCGTCTGTCTGAGGATGATAGGCAGTACTGAACTTGAGCCTGGTGCCGAGACTCTCTTGCATGCTTCGCCAGAAGTGAGATGTAAATCTCGAGTCTCGATCTGATACAATACTAACCGGCACTCCATGTAATTTTACGATCTGTCGCATATACATGTCGGCTAGTACTTCCGTGGATTGTCCAACTCTGAACGGCAAGAAGTGAGCCGACTTAGTGAGCCAATCCACGATGACCCATACTGCATCCTTACCACTAGGGCTTCTTGGAAACCCAGTGACAAAGTCCATGGTAATATGCTCCCACTTCCATTCAGGGATGGGAAGTGGCTGCAACATACCTGCAGTCCTTTGGTGCTCGGCCTTCACCTGCTGGCAGACTAAGCATTTAGCCACAAAGCGGGCAATTTCTCTTTTCATTTCATGCCACCAGTAATATTGTCTCAAGTCCCGGTACATCTTGGTTCCTCCTGGATGAACCGAGTATATGGAGCTATGGGCTTCCGTCATCAATTCCTGTCTTAATTCTCCATTTGGAACACATAGGCGATTTCCGCACCTTAATGTTCCGTCCTCGTGGATACGAAGTCCCGTCTGCAAGCCTGCTTCTGTTCTCTCTTTTAGCCTTCGGAATCTGGCATCATTAGGCAAAGCTTCCTTGATTCTCTCCACTAGCGATGACTTCACTTCGAGGTTAGCCAGCAAACCATTTTGTCCAGGTAGAACAACCTCTATCTGAAGATCTTTCAAGTCTTGTAATAGCTGAGGCTGCTCTGTTAAGAAATAAGCTGAGGGTTTTCTGCTAATGGCGTCGGCTACAACATTTGCTTTCCCCGGGTGGTACTGCAGATCGATGTCAAAGTCCACCATCAACTCCAGCCAACGTCTTTGCCTCATATTGAGCTCCTTCTGTGTATAAACATACTTCAAGCTCTTATGATCAGTGAATATTTCGACCTTTTCTCCATACAGATAATGTCTCCAGATCTTCAAGGCAAAAATTACTGCAGCTAGCTCCAGGTCGTGCGTCAGGTAGTTCTTTTCGTGGACCTTCAGCTGCCTCGATGCATAAGCGATAACCTTGCCATGTTGCATCAAGATACAACCTAGTCCACTACCGGACGCATCACTATAAACAACAAAACCTCCTGACCCTGAGGGAAGAGTCAAGACTGGTGCTGTTGTTAGACGCCTCTTCAATTCTTCAAAGGCATTCTGGCATTCTTCCGTCCATATGAACTCCTGATCCTTCCGTGTCAGCTTAGTCATCGGCTCTGCGATCCTTGAAAAATTTTCTACGAACCGCCGGTAATACCCTGCAAGTCCAAGAAAACTTCTCACTTCCGCAACAGAGGTAGGGGTAGGCCAGGTTTCTATAGCAGTGACTTTCTCTGGGTCCACAGACAGTCCTTCACCCGAGATAATATGCCCTAAGAATGGCACCTTGTCCATACATAACTCACATTTGCTGAGTTTGGCATATAGCTTCTCCATTCTCAAGGTTTCTAGCACAATCCGGAGGTGTTCCTCGTGCTCTTCGTGGTTCTTAGAGTAGATAAGGATATCATCAATGAATACCACCACGAACTTATCCAAGTACTGATGGAATACCCCGTTCATCAAACTCATAAATACGGCGGGTGCGTTGGTTAAACCAAACGGCATAACTAGGAACTCATAATGCCCATACTTAGTTCTGAAGGCCGTCTTTGGGATATCTTCCTTCTTCACCCTAATCTGGTGATAACCGGATCTAAGGTCAATCTTTGAGAATACCTTAGCACCACTCAACTGGTCAAACAAATCATCAATGCGTGGTAATGGGTACCGATTCTTAATAGTTACAGTATTAAGGGCTCTGTAATCAATGCACAGCCGTACAGATCCGTCCTTCTTGGGTACAAAAAGTATAGGTGCTCCCCATGGTGAAACACTGGGCCGGATAAATCCTTTCTCCAGAAGGTCGTCAACTTGTGTTTTCAGCTCCACTAACTCCTTAGGTGCTAGCCGATATACCGATGAGGTGATAGGTTCGGCTCCTGGAGTTAGGTCTATCGTGAATTCTATCTCCCGATCAGGTGATAAACCTGGAAGATCGTCGGGAAATACATCCACAAATTCCGTTATGACTCTTGGGTAACTTGAATCTTCTTCTACGGTCAATACCCTAAGAGTTGGCTGGACCCCTTGTTCTACAGCTCCTCGTAGAAATTCAAACTCAGGAAGGCTAGGGGGTCTAAATATCACTTTTCCAAGCCGGCAATCCAGTGTCGCATGATACTGACTTAACCAGTCCATACCAAGTACAACATCGTAATCAGGCATAGAAAAGATCAGAAATTGGGCTCGTATCTCTCGGCCACAGACTACTACCGAACACGATCTACAAGTATCACTAACCGGGATAATTCCACCTCCCGTTAGTATTCTCTTCATCTTCGAGAGAGGTGCGGTAGCTATTCTATGTGTGGCTACGAAGCTAGCAGCAATAAATGAATGCGAAGCTCCAGAATCAAATAATGCTACAGCAGGAATTGAAGCTACTAATATGGTACCTGCTATCACTTCGCCTGCAGTAGCTTCCTCAGTGACTGCTAGTGCATATGCCTGACCTCGTCCCTGAGCGGGACCCCTTTGCTGACGAGCTTGTTGGAACAGTGCTGCCTGAGGTGGTAGAGGTGGCCTGGCTCCTCCAGGCCCTGTCTGTGTTGCTCCCCCAGCTGGAAGAGCTGCAGGTGGAGCTAGTCGATTTGGAACTCCCTCTCGACGTTCCGAGCAGTCCTTAGAGAAGTGTTGTCCAGATCCGCAAACCAGGCAGAGCCCCAGCTTGCGTCTACATTCCTTTTCAATATGTCCTACCTTGCTGCAGTAGTGGCAAGTAGGCAGGTTCTTAGTTGCTGCTCTTGGAGGCGGGCTCTTCTGGGGCCGTTTAGCAGATTCCCCGGGTGATGACTTGGACGGTGCTGAGGAGAAGGGACATTTCAGGCTTGATTCCCTCCGAGTAACGCGCTCCAGCCGACGTGCTGCAGCTAGGACGTCGGTGTAAGAGGTGGGCGCGACTGATCCGATTAACTTCTGAAGCTCGAACTTGAGCCCATCAAAGAACTTCTCCGCCTTCTCCTCTTCGGTAGGAATTAGCGAAGGGGCAAAGCGGCTCAGGCGAATGAATTCGGCGTTATATTCCTCCACCGTCATGTTGCCCTGGATCAGGCGGTTGAATCTGTCTCGGAGTTCTGACCGAGCCACAGCAGGGATGTACATTTCCTGGAAGAGTCTGGAGAACTCCTCCCAGGTAACCTGATCATGTCCGAGCCTTCTTTCTTCGGACAGCCACCAATGATGCGCGTTGTCCGTCAGTTGCATCCTGACGGCAGTCATCCATTTGTCCCTTGGTAGTTCGGCGGCCTCCAACTGATGCTGTGTGTTTGTAAGCCATTCATGCACTTCAGTTGGTCCTTCCTTGCCCGAGAAGGTACGGGGCTTGA
Organism: Iris macrosiphon; assembly: GCA_036927795.1. NCBI lineage: Eukaryota > Viridiplantae > Streptophyta > Magnoliopsida > Asparagales > Iridaceae > Iris > Iris macrosiphon. The sequence goes on from JAYESA010000016.1 coordinate 83,119,200, forward strand.
GTTGACGGAAATCCGTAATAGATCCCGTCGTTGGCCGCCAATTTGGTGGATTTGTATGCTCCAATGCTGCGACCAGGCTGTTCCTTAGGTTCTCGGCCTCTCGGCGTTGGGTCTCCTGTTGAATCTGTTGTTGTGCCTGCATCATGGCGTAGAACATCTGGAACATTTGCTGACCGTCCATTGCCTGTCCTGGGGGAAAGACAGGCATCGCAGGAGGGAATTGGGGAGGAGGCGGGATGTTATCACGCCTGAACCTGGAACTTGGCTGGCCAGTTTGATTGCTCTGAGAAGATTGTCCTCTGGTATCCGGCGTCATTCCAGCTTCGCAGGTAAACCCTGCTTCAGTCGGTGTTCCCAAGGGGGTCTCGTCACCACGTCTGGGATCCATAACTCTGCATCAAAAGGAAACAATGAGAACGCACAGAGGAATCAAAACAGGATGCAATTCAAGCAATTAAATTGAATTCGACATAGAGTTCAAAAACGATTCAATCAATGGATGAGATCCTATAACCTATCTTATTGCAGGCCTGTTCGGTCCCTAAGTTGAAACCGAACAATTTAGTGAGGACCTGCATGGGCCACCACAAAAACCATGTCACGCCCCTGTCCCAAAATGCCGAGGGACTGGAGATGCGTGGCAATGGCCAGCAGCACGCACCGATGGATAACCCAATTTAATGGAGCCATCAGGGCGTACTTAAGCTGTAAATAAGGTCTACTACACAAGTCACACTAATCTCATCCATAAAGATAAAGAAATAAACTGCATAATCAAATGGAAATAATGTAGCAACATCATCACAGCAAGTCAGTCGGAGAAACAATCCGACTTAAGTCTGAATAAACTGGCTCTATAGGCCAGGAACAAAAGATGTAAACATGAAATAAATACTGAGTACTGGAACAAGCACTCAGGAGAAGTCCTCGGCAGTCACCTCATCTTCAGTGTTCAGTTCAGCTCCAGCAATAGCTTCAGCTCCTGTCCCGTATATCTCGGGATACTGCTCCTCAGCTAAACCTGGGGACATAATCCATTCCAGGTCCTCAGTGGACATAGCAAGGCACAAGATAAAAACAAGCCAACTGAATAAGCAGTGCAATAAATAAATGAACAGCAGGATAAACTAAGTAACTAACCATCTATGTGATATGCAAATGAGAGCAACACTAGTACTCAGGCTGAGACCGCTACAAGCTCTGTGTCGGGGAGCCGGTAGCAGTAATAACACGTAAAGGGTCTAGCTCTGCTGGAGAGTCTACAACCTCACAATAATAGTAGATATATATATAGAACAGCCTGTAGCCTGTGTGTCTCTCCCCACCCAATGTAATCACGCAAGCCATGACCATAACGTCTCATGTCCATGTCAGCGGGATTATAACTAATGCAATAAGTCATACTGTCTATAAATAAATAACTCTGTCAAGTCCTGTATCCTATTCAGAATCCCCACGAATAACTCAGGAAGATTCTGTCCATGATAGTGTCAAGTGTCCTGGGTTGTAGGGTACTTGATAGGTCAAGTACAAAGTAAGGGGATCGTAAATCCAACTCTAAATGACGAACCCAACACCACGTAAGATGTCAGTACCCAACTATGATCGGGCACTAGGTACGTCGCACGTTTCCTAGGTTTAAGCAGTTTAAAATAGTTTATATGAATTTGCACAAGAAATCCAGCAGAGTATTTTTACAGAAAATAAGAAAATAATGACTGCAAGTTTGGCAAGGTGCACTTGCCTGAGGTTTGGATTCCACTTAGGTCCTGGTTTCGGAAATTTCCAGAGATGTCTTCGAAAGCTGAAATAAACAGTACCATCACGCTCAGAAGGTGTCAAACAGCTAGGAACGCCTGTCCTTGGGTCCAATTTGGAGACAAGGGCAGAAACGGCAATTTTGGCCCAAAACGGGGTCCACCGGTGGGCCCGCTTTGCACCAAAAACGTGTCAGGGTCAATGGTCTCCAAATTCACCAAACTTAGTGTCAACAGGTCAGGAACGCTGATACGAACCCAACAGAACTTTCAGATTTGAATTTCGATGAGCCGATCACAAAATCGCCAGTCGAGCGGGGCATGTGGGGCCCACGACACGCGATTTTGTCAACGTTCTCAGAATCGAACCAAACTTGACCCACAGGACCAGCGTATCGCTACGAGTCCGATGGCTCAAGTTTCGTCTCGATCTGACGTGTGTGCACGAAGTTAGGGTGAAATGCAAAAAAGGCGGATATGGAGCGATGTCCGCGGATACGCGTTGATTCCGGTGTGCACGCACACCCGAATCAGCTTCCGCGAAATCCCACACGTCCGTATCGACGAGGCGCACGTATCTGTGAAGACCGCACGCGACCAAGTCGTCCCGTTTGGCGGGGCGCACTCAGTTCCGGGGTGAAACAGGGTCTGGTTTTTTTATGTTTTTGGATCGCAGTGTGCGATCACCACAGGACGCGATGCCCCGAGCGGTTTGTCCGGGCACCGAGAGGGTCATACAGGCTTCGCGTAGAAATTTACGGAATCGAATTCCGAGCTACGAGGAGGAAATTACGGGTACTAGAACAGAGTAGAAAAACTAGGGTTTACCTTGAGTCCTTGTGTCAATCTGTCACTGTGTCCGACACGAAGGGCCGTGTCCACTGCCCGTGTCCTGCTGGGACCGTGTCTGGCAGCTGGCCGAGGTCGGCGGAGGGTCGACGAGGGGCTGGGCGGCTCTCGGGGAGGCGGAGATGCGCCAGGGGAGGCCGGCCGGAGGGCTGAATAGCCGGGGTCGGGGGTTGGCTCCGCCTGGGAAGGAGGTTGATCGGCCGGGGACTGCAGACAGCGGAGGGAGGAGAGGAAGGGGAGAGGGCTCTGGACGGCTGGTTCCGGCCACTGGCGGCTGGGGGAGGAGGGCGGCAGGTCGAGGTGGAGGGGGTCACCGGAGATCGGGTAGAGTAGGGTTAGGGCTCGGTGTTTGGGGGTGGAAGAGGACGGAGGAGGGGGATATAAATAGGGGCTCGGCCGGGGACGACGTGGCCGCGGGATCCGGAGGGGAGGCGACGGGTCGTGGGGGCGTGGACGGGGCGGTTCTCCGGCGTCGTGGCCGGAGAACGCGGGTTCGTGGGTGACAGGGGAGAGGGGAAGAAGCGGGTCGGGTCGGTGCGGGTTCCGGGTTGGGCGGACCCGCCCGACCCGCTAAGTCCGGGTTGTGGGCTGGGTTCTTAGCGGGCTGCACTAACGGACTCGGCCCACTGGGCCGGGCCCAAGAAACAGAAAAACAAATAATAATAATAATAATAACAGAATAATTAATTAATTTAATTTAGAAAATAGTTTTTAGGCTTTTAAAAATAGGTCCGAGGCCCAATAAAATCCCAGAAAATTACCCTAAGTCCGGTTTTCTATTTTACACCATAAAATCATATTTTCATTTTATTTTAATGTTATTTATTGGTAATTAAAAATTACAAACTCACTTCAGGTCCTATGTAAATTACTGGAAAATGCATTTTAAATCCCAAAATTGATTTAAAAACTCTGAAAATTTGGGGTGTTTACAAATCGATATACCTCGAGGGTAGCGACCATCGCGACATAAATACCGCAGTGCGTCCAGTTACTATGGTTTACAAAAGTGGGTAGCCCATACGCCTACTAACTGCCCTCCCCTCCCATGATACTATGTGTCAAGTGTGTGTCAACAAATATAATATATAATTTAGACTAAAAAGAAAATACATATAAAACATATAATGTGAATATATGAAAATATGACAAGCATGCAAAGTACTGTAAGCAATTTGGCAAGGTATACTTGCCTGCTCTGAAAAAGGATGAAGTCGTAACTCAATGCGTCGTCCGATCTACCAGTCACATAAATTAAACAAGTTAGGTTACAAAAGTGGGTAAATAGTTTCCTCTATTTTAATATATTTTAACTCTAAATAAAATAATATAAAATAGTATTTTAATCTTATTATAATATAATTTTATTGTTAAACCCTAATTTTGGTCCAAAGAAAGTCAACTTTACGGATTTGGAATCCGGGGCACGCAAATCGAGATAATCCGTTGACCAAAAAGTCAAGTGACTCAAATTCTTGATTTGTGTGTGAAATTCTATAGATTTCAGTACTACATGAACTTCGGAATCAACGATTTCATAAAATCACAAGTCGGTAAAGAGTTATGGCCAAAAGGGCGCACAGATGACAGTTTTTGGTAGCTTCCTATTTACGTCTTTGTTGCACGAATTTTACTATAGATTAAACTTGTATGTTAAATTCTGGAAAAATAATTTTATGGAATTCATCATGTCATCTTTTTGAAACTTCAAACAGCTCGTAATTTCGAGTTCGGGATCTCCCAAAATCTTGAAAACACGGAAACGTGTCTGATTTTGGACAGCTGTCACTTTTACAATTTTCTAGAAAAATAGGTTCAGAAATTATTAAAATAATTTATATATTCATAAACTAACCTTGATGTGGTTCTAACAAAAAAACTGAGCATGTTTGGAATCCGGAGCTAGGAGATATCGTATTTTTAAGTCGTCATAACTACTAGAAAATGAGGCTGAATTTATGACGAATTTTGACTATTTTTGGACGAAAAAGAGAGGAGTTTGGGGAAGAAAAATATGAAAGATGAGTATATTCCATAAGTCTAATAGGTATTTATAATGGTGGAGACTACTTAATTGAATACGACTAGGATTGGCTAATTTGGATATGATTAGGATCAGTTTAAATAAGGATAGGATATACATGAAGTTGCTTTCCTATTAGGCTCAAGATTTGAATTCATTTAAAATATAATTTAAATTTATCTCAATAATTTATAATCTTAAATAGAATTAAAGATAATACAAATAATTTATATATAATCTTATTAATATCTATTAACACTAAATTAGCATCTATCTAATATTAAGACTTTATATATCCAAATAAATCCTCAATAATTCCAAAAATCCAAAAATTCCTTAAAATTTTAAACAAATTACAGAAAATATATTTAAATATTTTAACTCTAAAATAAATGTTTGGTAGTAACAACATGCAAATATGGTCTCATAGTAAATCATAAAAGTCCTAGAAATTTACGTTTTCTACGTTTTAATTACCAAAAAATTCAAAAAAAATCTTCAAAAATCTAAAATAGCCTAAAAATGATTCTAAATAAATATTTATATAAGTAAATATATCAAAAAATTTATTTTTTAATTAACTAAGAGAATACTCTAAAGAAATTCATCATCTATAATAAATATAATAATATAAAATACACACAAAATACCTTTTTTTGGTGGAGGGGTTTACACAATGACACTTGATTTAAAAAAAAATGAAATTTATGATTTGTTGCAGGTTAGGGTTTGGATCGTGGGGTGGGTGGGGATGGGGATTTGCTATAAATAGGGGGTTGGGGGCATTGGACACACAAAAAAGAAGAGAAAAGAGAGAGGAGGAGAAGAAGCAAGAAGGTTAGTTAAAAAAATTAGCATTTTTTATTAATTATTTTATTACTTTGATAAAAAATAGTTGACTTTCTATCAAACCCTAATCCTAATCCTAATCCTAAAACCCTAACCCTAAAACCATCATACTAGAACCATAACCCTAATCCTAAACCTAAATCCTCACACTAGCTTAACGGTAACCCTAAAAACCATAAGCCCAACTCTAATCCTAAAGCCCAAACCCTAATCCTAGAATGGTGAAAATTTGTCAAGAAAAACTAGGACCCACATTAACAGGTTTGTAATTAGAAGCACGTTGCCTACTTATATTATACATTCTCACAGTGGTGGAATAACATAAATACTTATAAATGATGATTGTAAATTAATTCCAAGAACAAAATTACATGCTTATTCATCATCTAATAATAAATAAGTAGAAGCAAAACTATCTTAATATAAATTCATATCAAATAGAAAAATATTCAATAAGCAAATTGCTTAAATTATCTAATGTAATATTACGATCAATTATAAGAAGTTAGGAGAAACATCCTTCGTAAGATATCCCATTTAGTGTACTATTGTGCAAGCATAATATTCTTAGACTTTGATCCATGACGACTAGAGGTTGCAATACTTCTAAATGGAAAGCTTCTAGAAAAGATTGTAGGGAGCTTCCGAATGTAGTAGAGAGCTTATGTGAGAAGAAAAGAGAATATAATAATAGAGTGGGAGAGTTGTGTGAAAGAGTTTTCCTTTCCTTTATATTCCTCAGACATCCGTTAAATATCCATTGGATCTCAACGGTAAAAAATATGGCCGTGGCTTTAAAAAAAAAAAAAAAAAAGTTGGATGCGCCACTGGAATTGTCACCTCACAGTGGTGTCGCACTCCCCCCCTCCCCCTAACTGCTAGTTGAGTTGGCACCCCATCCTCCCTACTGCAAAATTCTATAACTCCTGATCCCTAATGCTAATTTCCTTAAAAACTGCCTCCTATGAGATTTTTTTTGAATAAAATATAATGTGATAGGCATTACAAGTTTGGTTATTTTTATTAAAATCATTTACATCATAAAATTCATGTAATCTCAATTACATTAATTTTATTTTCTCATTTGTCATTTTTGTTATCTTGTTGTTTTGTTATTAATGTTTTGATTTTATACTTTTTTTTTAAATTCTTACTCCGTATATTTTTTTATAATTTTACATTTTATACATAATTTTTTGTATTTTATTTTTAAATTTTTTGATTTACGTTTTAGATATTTTTGTTTTTAAATTTAATTTTTTTATTTTTATAAAGTTTTAATTTTTTTAAATATTTGTTTTATTTTTTTGTAAATGTTAAGGTTGACCAATAAAAAAAATAAAAATATCAATGGTATAAGTCAAAATGACACAAATAACAATTATTATTCTATTACATTAATTGGTAAATCAAATATTATGTAATTGATTTACGTTACATGATTTGATTACACGTTCCAACCAAATATAATAATATTATTATAATATAAATTCAATACAATACAAATTTTATTATATTACGATCACAATTATATTTTAAGTTTTGGACGGACTCTTGGATACTTGTCAGATTTATCATAACCAACTCCACTAAGGCACAAGACTAAATATGTTTTTTTTTACATTGGCATTTCCACCGGATTAGGAACTAAGTTTCCAAGGGAGGATTTGAACCGTGCACATCCCTCCGACCCCGAGAGCGTCCCCCCCCAACGTAACCAACATGCCACGATCCCATGGACAGGTCAGACTAAATATGTTAAAAACCTGTATACTCAAATTTGAATCTGTAACCTCTGCAAACCAATAACCATATCATAATATAATATAAATGATGATTAAACTACTTACCTTATCTACTAAATCTGTTTCTTTATATGAAATCTGAGATAACTAGTGAACAACAATCGTTGTCGGAAGAAACCTTCTCTCTCTTAACCTTTTCTAGAAAGATGGTTGGGATAACAACTATGGTAGAGAGAGGGACTTTTCCCTTTTTATAGATATGGACCCATAGGCCATATCTTTCGGTTGAGAATTCGCTTCCCAATATGAAAAACTCAACCCAAAGGGAGTAAGCACTATCTGTATTTGAAGGTATCACCAAAAATCCACTTTGACTCATTAAACTTTGAGACTTCACACAGAAGTCCCATTTATCTTCACTTAGCCAATGTATTACTTGAACCAGGCTTTACTAAAAATAAGTCCAGTATGTCAGTATGGAAATAATTCAACAATCTCCCTCCTGACATGCACATACAAGGTATTAAGGTTTAAAAACAATTAATCAAGTTCTTTACTTTAAATTCGGCTGGCCATCAAAATGTTTTTTGGCTATACATATATGGAGATTAGAGTCACTTTACTTTTACCCAAATTTTAGAATATAACTAGCAGTGGATCGAAGACACGTAGGAAGCTTTTAATGACTCAATGGTAGTTCATTTGGTCACATTGCTAGTATTATTAATAATTTAGGATCATTCTTAATGATGGTTTTAACGTAAGTGCTTAATGGACGATACAAATTTGTGTGATAGTTAACTATTTCCATTTGTTCAGTTTCATGTATTATCCCAAATACATGTCACTACCATATTTTATGGCTACCACCATGTGATATACCATCATCTCAAACATGAAGCCCACTCATACCCAAACTATCTTGAGAGCTTGTGCAATGCTCTTTAGGGATATTATTTAACAACCTTAGCATGCACATGCCAAAATCCATATGATGAATCAACTTGAACAAAATATTAATATAGAGAAATCCAATATACTCAAGTAAGATGGAAACATTATGTATGTAAATGACATAAACACAATAGATTACAGTCCTTTAGTTAGTAGATCAGCTATCATATCTTTAGTAGACAAATGTGGAATCTCAATCCACCCTCTCTGAAATCTATCAATAACTACGTGAAATTTGATATAAATATGTTTGTTATTGCCTGTATGTAACATTCTGATTTTGGGCGAATCTGACAACAGCTTCATTATCACATAATATTCTTATTGGTCTGTCGATCGGATCTGCCACCTTCATCTCACTAGCTAATAATGGTCTTTACCCAACTAGCTTGTTGAGATGCTTCAAATCAAGTGATGTACTCCGCTTTCATGGTAGATAATACCACCAAAGTTCGTTTCACACCCCCCCCCCCCCCCCTTCTTCTTTCATACCCTTGTAGTAAGTATTCTTGGCGGAGAGCTGGTGATATTGTATCCTCCTCAGATTCCGAGGGGATACTACCTCCACTATAGAAGAAAATATCATCTTGATAAAGGAAGGTACCCTAAGATATTTTGGGATCCGTCCTATGGGGATCCTTGTCTCCTCTCCAGGGGGGCACTACCCCCCAGCTTGGGCCATCCTCAGAGGTTCTGAGGAAGAACTAACCCCAGGGGCTGACAGCTTCTTCCTTGAGTGGGTGCCTTGGAAGAAGCCTTCCGCTGGTGCCATTGTCAGCGCTCCGGGTAATCGTCTTCGCAAAGCCGTGGTAGAGAGCGTCGGACTGGAGGTGTTTGACTATTTTCTTCCCTTGGTGGCGGGAAGCTTTCTAGTTGAGTAGCATGAGACGAAGGACAACTCCTCCTCCTCTGATACTTGCACCTGATCTCTGGGTTGCTGCTGGGTAGGTGCTTTCCGATGCAATCGTTGTAGGCCGACTGCCTGTCTATGAGTACTGTTGCTTTATTGCATCAGCAGTCGATGATAGTGTTGGCGCAGTAGTGCCTGAAAGGGGGCACGTCGCATGCCGTAGTGGTTTTTCTTGCTTTGCATTTGTGAGTAATCACTTCACGCAAATCATGCGAAGGGTATTTTACCTTTGCATCCTCTTTGCGAGTCCGGGTATCCCGGGCACGCGGGTGTGCAGGCGATGTATTTGCTCCTGGACCTGGGGTTCGTACACGAACTTGCCCCAAGGTACTGGTCGAAGACTTTTGAAACAAACCCCGTATGCTGGTCCCCGTGGGTTGGGCGCATGGGTCAGTTCTGTACAACTTTCCGTCAGAGGCCTACGTAATAGTTAGCGATGCCTGTTGGCGACCAGTCGCATGAAAAGTTGTATGAGCTGGACGAGCTCGCACTGCCCTAGACATTTTCAATTTAGCACTCGTAGGAGCGTAATAAGAAGACTCCAGATGTGGGTTTTCGCAACCCTCTGTAGATCGTATAGAATCTGTGTCGTGTGAGATACGATCAAAAATAAAAGTTTTGTTGCTGTCAGAGCCGCATACGGCTGTGAGTTGATGTCGCATGGACAATCTTATGCGGTCTCCTTCTTGGACGTATAGGACCTGCCTCAGGCCCAGAACGTCTAGTATCGTAGTATTTTTTTGCTAGATTCTGAGTGTTGAGCAGTTCCTGCTCCAGCCGAAGATGCCGCATAGACATAGACTTTCTTAGCAACAGATTGAGAGGCAGAGATCGCCTTCTCCTCAGTTAGGCGAGGCACAGTGGCCTTTGTTACCCATGTTCTGCGGGTCTTCTTGGGCTTGGCTTGCCTAGGCGAAGGATTCACACTTCCTTCAGAGAGTATTTCCTCAAACGCTTGCTGGTCGAAGCGTACTACCAGCATCTTTTGTGTTGAGCCAAGTTTGGCTGCATTGGATTGCATCACTAGTTTTTCAATAGAGGATAATTCGGTCCCCAGCAGAGTCGCCATCGGGTTTGTCATTTAAATCAAAGGAAAGAACTAAGAGAACTTGACTTGATTAACAAACTCGAGAGTACATAGAAGAGTCCTAAAAGACAGTTTAAGTACAAATTTATTTTGATCTAGGGCTGACGATGGAGGGTTAGGAGTGTAGCAACTCTCTTTACTTCGTGGACGATCTGGACGCAAAAATCTCTCTCATTGGTTTTAGTGTGAATCCGCAGGTAGCCAGCCTCTTGCATGGGGGTATTACCCTACTATTTATAGTCGTTTAGTGGCCTCATGGATTTTGGGCTACATGGATGGTGGGGTTTGTCACATGTCTCTTCTCAACGGAAGGGTGCTACAACTGTGCACAGGAATCCGGGCTCCACTGCCACGTGAACATTTGTTAAAGTTTTGTTGTTTGCTGAGTATCTGGCCTGTTCTCAACTCTGTAGGCGAGACTTGGTCAAATGGATACGTGATCGCTATTTTGTTGGAGAGGACCACTCAGTTGTAACAACAAGACTTGATGGACGTAGAATCTAGGATACATGTGGCCAAAGATGCACGGGATGCACGGAGTCTGGAAAGCACGGGGCCAGAGACGCATGGACCGTATGGAGTCTGGAACGCACGGGCCAGAGTCGCATGGGACTCATGGAGTCTAAGACGCGTGGGCCAGAGATGCATGGACCGCATGGAGTCTGGGATGCATGGGCCAGAGCTGCACGGGTTCTTTTTGTCGTGTTGTCCATGTGGCTCTACACCACCCTTGGGACTTTTGCCTCTTAATGTGTTCTTGTCCTTCGAGGCGATCAGAAAAATCCTTTTTGTCAGGATTCTGTGTCAGGCGCCATCTTTGTTGTCAGGATGTCATGTCAGGTCGACCTACGGCCAGTCGTCAGGACGCTTGTTTGGACCACATGGGTATCCCTTTTCTGGGCCGGATTGTGTCCATACGATCCATCATCTGTTGAGTTTTATTTGGGAGGCATGGACATCAGATGCATGGATAGATCTTTTCCATGCCTCTACACCTATGTCATTAATGTTCAAACTATGGTGAAGTATCCTAATGCAACAACTGGATTTAAATTGATTTTAAAATATTCTAAATAAACACAATCAATATAGAAAATACACAAAATACCTATTTTGGGTGATGGGTTTTACAGTAACCTCTTATCCTATATCCTACTGCAGGCTCGTAGTAGTACGACTAACTTGAGTACTACTACGATATCTCACTAGTTGTGAAGTCTGACCTGCATGGACTACCATAATAATGTGTCACGGCCCATACCATGATATTAGGCATGAGTTATGGGTACGTCCATCCTATGCCGCAGCATCGACGGTAGAATATTGTCTAGGTCATCAATATCTAACTATCAATCTCATACAATAATATGATCACAACCTGTGAATAATATCTCACTCCATAAGGAGGACATGATAAATGAAATACGATAAAGTACTCAATCACAGTTCTAAAGCACGATATGATAAAGGATAGGAAGTAGAGTCACAAGTCTAAAAAATTTATCACAACCTCAGTATCAAGTCTAAAACCAATATAACATCCTAAATAGTCTAAGTAGTCTCTGGAGACAAATCTAGTAGCAAATAAGGTATACTAGGTGACTAGTTAAGCAGCAACTATCTGAGTCTCTCCGTATACTGGGATATGCTCCTCCTGAACAACCTGATCATAATCAGTAGCCTCACCCTTCTGGGGTCCATAAAAGGTGGGACAAAAGTACTCCAAATCAAGTTCCAATTTTTTTATCAAATCATGATTGGAGCAAATCACATAAACTAATAGTATTTTTATTTAATCGATAAAGACTATAAAACAGAAATAACACATACAATACATGATAAGAGAATAATAACAGTAAATATAGTGAGAGCAGGAACATAGTATAGTAAATAAAGAGAATAAGTAAGCAGGAATAGAGTAACGTAATCAATGAATATAAACTAGAACAGGAATAATATTTTAGAATAAGTATTTTGAAATACTAGTTTCTTATGTGATCGGCTTGGGAACACGGGCTAAACAAGATCAGGCTCACCATGTAGGGTTGGCTATGCACACGAGCTATAATAGGGTCATGCTCAACCATACGTGAATTGTATAGTTGGCTATGCACACGAGCTATAATAGGGTTTGATCACATGAAAAACTATTACTTCCAACCCTCGACTAGTACAATTGATCTGAATTAAGACACGTCATAATACGATAATCATGATGCATGATCTAACACATGAGCATGATGATCACGGTATATATAATCACTGGGAATAACATCTCCTGACTAGTATCGAAGATATACTAACCCATGTACCCTCGTATCGGGAATCAAGTATACACCACTAAGAACATGAATTATAGTAAATATTAAATAAAGAAACTATTAGAGAATGTACTCGTCTGTGGTCCTGAGCAATGAATATCAAACAGTGCCCGAACTGGAGTCAAAGTGACCTAAATATGAATTATCAATGTCAAAGGATGATTTGGAAACATAAATAAGCTTAATTAATTATATATTAGGTCTCTTGGTTATTTCTAGGACAATTGGTGTCAAACTAGTAAATTCCTATTTTTGGGTTCTAAGATACCTATTAAGGTAGTCTATGAAGCCATACTAGTAATATTAAGTCTATATTAGGTTATCCCCAAGTTATCTCTAGGTTTCTAGGCCATATTAACTAGTATAGTATACAACGTATAGTTAGTGACTAGCCAATTAGAATTTGCAAGTATTAGTTAATGCTAATTATTGTTAGTCATGACCTTAGTAATTAGAATTAATTAAGTTTAGTTGTCATGAAGAGAATATTCCTCTTAGTTGTAGGGATTCCTTCCTTTAGTTAATTAAATTTTATTCATGACAAATGGAGAGGGGCAAACTTGATATTTTGGCATGACCAAACCTTACTATAAGAGATAAGTTCAATTTAGGGCTCATCCATTCATTTTATTTCACTCATTAGCCTCATTTTTCCTAAAGCTTCTTCTTCCCCAAGCAAACCCAATTCTCTACCAATATTACTCAATCAACTTCCAATTCCACTCATTCTTACCATCATGAAGGCCTAGAGCATTGGAGAGCACAAGAAGATCCATAGGAGAGGAGCTTGCTAGGAGATCATGTCAGACACATCCTTTTCGTATCAAATTCAGAATTCTCCAAAGAGGCTACCAAAATACTAGATAATTCTCTCAATTTTATCAAATTTATGGTTAGGAACACCCCTTGGACATGTAGAAACATTTCCATGGTTAAATTTGACTTTTAAATGGTAGATCTAGGTACTATGAGCCCTCAATTTGGTAGATCTAAGTTAGTATCATGACTTTGGGGCTCAATTTGGGGAAAATCCCAATTGTATTCATTGAGTATGTGTATTGTGTCCTAATGAGGACTATTGATGTTTATTTGATGGTGTGAAGGTATTTTTGTGTCCAAAATTGGATACGTAGAGTCCGTATCATGATACGTCATGATATGTATAGGTGAACTTGGTAAATTGGGTGTATATATGTGTTCTTTTATCCAAAATAGCCCAAATTTGTCATAGTATTCAGTCCCATTTTTAGCAGCCATAGCAAATTAGAATTGTCATAACTCCTAACTTAGGACTCTCATTAATCTGTCATTTATTTTAAAAGAACCATATCGAAGTTAGCTTTCCAAATATATAAATTGATAGGCCAAATTCATTCTAAAACTTTCTGTAAAACTATTTACGTATCAGGTATTCGAAAGACGAATACATTTTGATGTTTTTATGATTCTGGGAGTTTTCGGACACCAAAATGTGATCCGTTTGAAGTTTTGGAAAGCTAATACGATGGGATACGACATAATTTAACCCTAGAATTTATTGAATAGGTCTAGTAGGTGCATCATTGGTTACAAGTAAAGAACTGACCATACGACATAGATATTTTGTGTATCATATGAGCCTAGGTAGTATGGATATCAAGTGATTGTAGGTATATTAGGTTATATATATATATATATATATATATATATATATATATATATGTATATATATATATATATATATATGTATATATGTTAGTGTTAGGCAATATGTGTTAGTTATTGTGTGTTAGTGTTGATACAAGTGGTTATCAAGTGAGCCAAGTATAGGTAAGTTATGTGTCAAAATATTAGAGTTTGGGGCAAAGTACTAGTGTGATACTTAGGTACCATGAGGATATTGTATCATGACACTCAAGTATCATGAGTTGGGGTAAGTGAGTATTAGGGTTGAGTAAGGTATCATATTTGGTTTCAAGTATTAGTATTAAAGTTAGTTGGGTAAGTATCTAGGAGGATAAGGTATTGGTCAATATACTAAGATATTGGGTATTAGAACTAGGTATGAGTAATATCAAGATGTCAAGTGCCAAGAGTAGGGTGAGTATCTTAGATGTAAAGTAAGTGTAGGTTATGGTTATGGATTAGTATCTTGAGGGTTGGCATCATATGATACTTATGTTGTACCATGGTACCATGTACAAACAAGTGAGATATGTGTGTGGTAAATTAGAGTGTGGTATCCTAGGATGTATCAAGGTATTTAGAATACCAAGATACCAAAATATTAGAACTATTATGAGTTAAATATTAGGATACTAAGGTAAGGTTATGATATTAGGTATTGGATTAAGATATCATAATAATGGTAGTGTCTAGCTTGGGTAATGACTTAGATACCAAGGTATGAGTTAAGGTATTGGGTATTGGTCAAGGTAATGGTATTAGCTAAGGTATTAGTCTAGAAACTAGGGTACGGAATAATATGTTAAGGTGTTAGTTAAAGGTAATGAGGTAATACTAAGGTAATAGCTAGGTAATTAGGTAATACTAAGGTATTGGCTAGGTATTAAGTGTTAGACTAAATTATTGTATATATTAGTATCACTACACCAAGAAAGTCATTTTGGAATGTAGAAAATCCGCTCCAAATATTTTTAGGAATGCCTTTATTCCATGTCTATTTCGGGGCTGCCAAATTTCTTGGAATAGAATAAAAGCGTTCCAAGTAAACAAATTTGGAACGGTTTAAATATGTTCCAATGTTGGAACATTAACAAAGTGTTCCTAACAAAGTATTTCACATTAACTTTTGGCCATTTACTGGAATGGCTACAAAGTGTTCCAGTGGCTAGAAAGTGTTCCAGTGTTGGAACGGTAGAAATGTGTTCCTATAATAGTATAGACATCTAAAATTGTCCAGAATAGGAATTTCCAAACATGTAGCTTGAATTAATATATTATATATAGACAATTAATATTTTATAATTATCTTGAGATTTCTTGAGATTTTATGAAAGTAAAAAGCATCCAAACCATAAGTACGCACAGAATAGATCAAGTTTAAGTTGCATAGACTAATAAAATCAAAATGTTTTACATAAATATGGTATGTTTGACAACTTTAGTAAACTAACTACAATTCCAAAAAATTGTCTGAAAGATGTGAAAAGCAAAGGAGAGACTAATCCCTTCTATGGCCCTTGAGATTCTTCTTAGTGACCAGAGGTCGTCTACCATAGGCCATCCACTTGGGCACAAAATTCAAGCCACGAAGTTTGAAAAAATCAAGAGTTGGGTGACCAACAACATCACACAATGCACAAATCCCAGTGTGCCCTCATTTATTTGCTTGATCCTGTAGGTAACAAAAGTAATTCCAATCAAGCCAAGCCTGAACATGACACAACCAACAAGGATAAACTTGTTGTCATGCTATCAAAATTTACAAGTATAGAATGAAAAGGACTGACATCAATAATTATTTACAGTACTAAAATGATTTCAATGATCAACCCCACAGAAGTGAATATATGGCATTGGCAACAATAGTGTCGATATGCTACCCAAAGAAAAATCCAGAAACCCCCAATACATACATCTTGAATATTGTTATGATTAATAACCCAAAATTTCCTCCATAAGTTAAAATCCAAAACATTTTAGCTCAAAATGTTGAACTGATGAGCTATAAAATCCAAAATATTTTAGGTCAAAATGTTGAACTGATAAGCATAGTACATGGAAAGAAGAACAGTTAGGTGTAATATCTTATGTTTGAAGCAAAATAAAATACTTGATCAAATATAGGTATCACAGAAGCCTTGAACAAAAATATTTTTTGCACGATTTATCTAGAATGTATACATTCTCAGCAAGCAATTTTGTCCTAAATATTTGTATGTACATCATACTTTACTTCAATAGCAAATAAGTGATCAACAATGTAATGAATCTTACATGGCATCAAATTCATCCGAGATCTTGGTCTCCAGGCCAAGAATGTGTAGGTCATTCATAAAAGCTCTCTTTGCATCTTGACCACCAAACATGACCAAGTCATCCCGACAGGAGTTACTTACTGGCATCCACCTGAGATCTGCATTAGAGCAAATTTATACAAAAGGTTTCATATTTTACTAATAAAAGATTGGCATGTTTTGATTCCATCACACAAAAACACGTACACATGCACGTACGCGGAGACAGATCTTATGGGAAAAGAAAAGAACTAACAAAGAACTTGGGAATACTAAACTAAAAAATAAATGAGTAAAAAACACACACAAAGACAACCAAGTATACCAACCTTACTTGAGGAGACTACTCAGAGTGTGAAGACTCAAAGCCTCTCCATACAGACCAACCTGCACATAAGCATCAACCAATTAAACAAGGTTAAAACTTTAGAAATTTATATTGCTTAACATATCTTTCGGAAGTAATGAATATCCAAAAAATGACTATAGTCAAGCAATAAAAATGAATAGTCAAGCAATAAACAATTGCCAAATAGGGAAAATAAAATTATATTGCAACTTGGATCACACCTTTATTTTGTTTACAAAACTAATGGACTCCTCAAACACGAGTTATTTTCCTCGAAAAGCTTGATCCCATACCCTTTGGGCAAAAAAATATTGAACCCCAGGAATAGGTCTATATAACCCTTAAATAAATCATCCACCCTTAAGATCACCCCAGCAGGACACAACAACACGGATGCTGCTAAGAAAACAGGAACCATCGATATGAACGCTAGCTACTCTATGTTACAGGAACACGGATACGACATGACACCGTAAGGACACAACAACACAAACTCTGCACCTATTATGGTGTGTCCTACCTATTACATTTTGCAATGTTCGGGTTGTATCCAATATGTGTCGAATACATGTACGACACAACACAACCCACATTTTTGGATTAACTTTGCTTGCTCTTACAGTTTTGCATATAATCAAGATAATTTTGTAGCAATTCATGAAAAAATATTCACTAGTATACCTGGTAAAAAAAATCTAAACTAGTGGCCAAAATTGTGCTTTTTTACGGAACAACAAATTTGTCATCCGGAACTCGAAGAAAATAGGCTCTCCCACTCAAATCCGTATAAAAAACTAGGTCAAAATAGGGTCATTTTGGTGTAGTGATATCTATATAGTATATATGATATTATTATATCGTAGCTAACTAGTATGACTTTAAAACCTAGTATTAGCAAGGTATTGACCCATAGTTGAGGTATTTGTGATATGGCTAAGGTATTAGTCTAGAAACTTGGATATTAGCAAGGTATTGACTAGTATGGACTAAAAAACCTAGTTAGCCAAGGTATTGATCCTGGAACTAATGTATTGACTAATAGTTAAGGTATTTGAGATACGGGCTAAGATATTAGGTAAATGTGTGATACGGGTTTAGATACTGTGATACGGTATAAGGTAAATAGCTATAGGCCAAGGTATTGCTAAAAATTATAGATAAAAGTATATATTAGGGTAATATATGCTAGAAACTTGCTAGTATAGCCTATAAACCTAGTATCAACCTAATTTTGACTAGTGTTGACTAGTTTGACTCTAAAAGTCAACTCAATAGGTAGTTTGAACCTAGAATCAAGGTGTAGACCTAGTTTGACCAAGTTTGACTAAAACGACATAGAAATGACCTAGAAATCATATTTTATTTCATTTAAATTTTTTTATCACTTTATTACACTAAATGACAAGAAATTTCATATATAGGTCAGTGTGATACCAGTTTGGACACCAGTTTGCACCGTTTGCTCAAGACCACAGGCGAGTACACTCTCTGATAGTTTCTATTATTTGATATCTACTATGATTCTGGTCCATATTATTATTTTACCTGATTCCTCGACACTAGGGATACACAGATTAGTATTATATGGATTCAATCTCTTGCGACACATGCGTCTACTTGTCTGGCCTCTACTTTATGACTCATTGCTGGCATCACATCAGGACTCACTTACTAGCACCACTTACTTTTATCTGGCTGGCCTCGTACTTGATTTGCGTATCGGGACTTGGATTCATTTTTACTAGTCAGGCGGGGAAATACTTGAGTAGACATGTAAACTTTTCAAAAATCTGGAATCACCCACTTCCGGCCTAATCTGAAAAGATAGCAATTGCACACCTCACGTACAATGAGTCGTACTACTCTCTAGCCGTTTACATGTCGAAAGTGATATTTCAAAACACACTGGTTTAGTGCTTTCTTTCTGGCTTCACATTATACTTGCTGGACACACATCATATATGTCTTAACTGTAGCTCTCATTATTTACTATCTTTATTGCCATATTCTCTTGTTCGTCATATTTACTTTCATTGATCTTTTGATATTGCTCTACTTTATTCTTAGATTCATTTTCTTTCCATGCTCATCATGTATTACTTACTATAATTGTTTTATAGTCTTTATCAATTAATTGGAACTGCTATCAGAGGTGTACTTCGCTCCAATCATGATTGGATAACAATTTTCAGAGGACTTGGATGATTGGTGCCCGATATATTACGGACCATGGGAGGTTGTTGGTGCATTCTCTGACCTAGTAACTCAGGATTGATTGCCGAAAGGTCTAGCCGGAATCACTAGTTATTCTAGTTAGGTACATTAGCATTTTGGTACCGAATTTATTTCTGGCTTATATTTGAGAGTTGGATATTGTTGTTGTATTTGGATGTTGTTGATGTTTAGGCTTAGTAGTTATGTTAGACTTCTTTGATATCTTATCGTGCTTTAGGTATGTGATTGAGTATTGTGTTGCCTTAATTATATTGTCCTCCATTTTGGGGTTGAGATATCATTGACAAGTTATATATTATTTTATGAGATTGATAGTTAGTTTACCTAGACATCATTCTATCGCCGATGTTGCAGCTTAGGCTGGACGTACCCACGTAATAGTTTTCTTTACCGGGTGCGGGTCATGACACATTTTTGTGGTGACCCATGCAGGTCAGGCTTCGCAAGTAGTACGATGTTGTTGTAGTGCAACGGCTTAGTTGTACTGCTGCGAGCCTGCGATAGGATATAAAAAATAGGATATTAGGATCAGACATATAAAATCTTTTCTTGACACATGATGTCGTGGTCATGACACATGATCACAGATAATATTAGACATCTAAAATCTTTTCTTGACCTCTATGGCAAGTGCTTTGGAGAAATTATTAACCCAACAAAATGTAATATTATTCTTGGAAAATGGGTTTGCTCTCGGGCTAAATCTTTGGAATCTGCATAATGTATGAAGGTTGTGCCACTTTTTTTGGAATATCTTGGCATTCCTCTATTTAAAGGCAAACCTAGAACTATTTATTTCCAATCTTTTTTTGATAAATTTGTTTTTTTCGAAGAAGGTAAATATTATTGATATAACCATTAAATATAGTCTATCGTCCCATCCAGAGTACAAAATAAATCATCTGGGATCCATGATATTATGTAAGTAACTATGCATCTTTGTACAACATGACTACTAGTGGCAATACCCTCAAAGATACGTCTATTTTGCTCCCTCCAAATATGCCAAACCATTGTCCCAAAGCTTAATCGAATTCGTCTGTACGCTCTTGCCCCTTTACCTTTCTGAGCTTTGACTTCGTTCATAACCGACAAAAGATCCCTATTGTGCGAAGTCAACAGTCCGAATTTGGAACAGTGATGGTCCAGATCTCCCAAACATAGTCATATCAGAAAAAGAGATGATTCATGGACTCATCCCTCTCTGCACACTAAACGTACTTTTTATCCTTACAATCCATCCCAAACCTACTCAGTCGGTCCCTGGTGATCAGACGATTGCGTATCTTTTTGATAAAGTTGTTGCTAAGTTAAGTGGATGGAAAGGATCAATGTTGTCTATGGCAGGGAGGATTCAACTTGTTAAGTCAGTTATATATTATAGGAAGCTTCTTCATTATTTTCACGTATATAAATGGCCAGATAAATTGATGTCATTGCTGCAACAAAGAATAAAGAATTTCATATGGTCCGGTGACTTTCAAACGCAAGTTAGTCACTATTTCTTGGAAAGCAAGGAGCCTCCCTAGGGATGAAGGGGGAATTGACATAAAAGTCTAAAGGAACTCAACAGAGCTTGCCTAGTAATCCTTACTGTTGCGGTTCTTTCAAAACCTAATTTGCTCTCTAAATTCATTCGAATGTCACTCAAAACAGCTTTGTACAAGCCGTCCATCTACCTAGGCTCATCTATTTGGCATGGCATCAGATTAACTATTCCAATTCTAAACACTTATTCATCGTGGTGGGTTGGAGATGGAAGCACTATCAACTTTTGGAAAGATAACTGGTTGGGATATAAAATTGAGGAGAGACTGCAACTATTTCGGCATATTTCTATGAAACTAAAAGCTTATGTTGCTGACTTCATAAGAGGAAAGGAATGGGTTATCCCTATGTCATTTAAGCAGAAATACCCGCAAATAGCTACAGATATTGTTTCTACAATAAGAACTCAATATGATACTCTGATTTGGGAACCATCGGTCACAGGTAAATTCACTCTTGCTCCTATTTACAATATCTGTAGACATAAGGGTTCAAATTTTAGACCATTCAAGCAATATTGGAAAGGATATATTCCTCCAACTAGGTCACTGCTCATTTGGAGAAGCATCCATAAAAAAATGTCAACTGAAGATTTGCTAAGTAAAGGAATGCCAATAGATACCATTTGATCTATGTGTTATGATGCTGGGGAGACTGCTCTTCATTTGTTCCTAACATGCACTTTTGCTAAGGAATGTTGGAATTGGTTGTTCTCCATGTTTGAAGTTGTTATGATATGGCTGGCTAGACTGCAGGATTTTTACAACAGGTTATTGATATAGTTTTAGCCCTCAAATACATGGGAAGTGGTTAACTGCCATTGTGAACCTAGTTTGGCAGCTGTGGAACCAATGAAACAATCACAAGTTTCAAAATGTGGCGATCTCTATGGCTGTTATCAAATATATGGTTCTGGCCTCAATTTCAGAAGCTGATATCATAACTTAAGGATGTATGCATAACACGCCAAAGGAGAGGCAAAGATATCATCAAGCACCTGGGTATCCTAGGTAAGCTCCAAGCTGCCCCTAAGATATTCCCTGCTACCTGGCTCCTACCCTTTGCACCTTGGATAAAAGTTAACACTCATGGACTATCAAAGGGAAATCCCGATATAGCGGCTAGTGGAGGAGTTTTCAATAATTTCAGAGGCTTTGTTAAAGGAGTGTTCTGCTGTAAAATTGGAATTCAAACTGCATTTTATGATAAATTTCTAGCTGCTATTATGGAGATTGAGATAGCATGCATCTGAAAAAAGATGGAATCCACAGTGGGTGGAATTGGATTATAAATCGGTTCTCGAGTATTTTTTGAATCCTTTATACTCTCCACCATGGAAGCTTAAGAGGAGATGGTATCATTGTCTCAAATTAGTTGAGGGCATAACCCTTCATTTTTCTCACATATATAGGGAAGGCAACTCAGTAGCGGATAAGTTGGCAAATAAGGCCCTAATGGGACAAGGTTTCCAATGGTGGAGTACACACAAAATTTTTGTGCATGTAGAGGTTCTGTCACGCCCTCTCCCAGAATATTAGATAAATACGGGGACTAACATGGCCAACCGCACCTTGCAGAATATTAAAGTAAGCCGCAATGTGTTAAGGTTGTCTAGAAGACAGATGGGTAAACTCTAGCATGCTATGATGTCAGTCCTAAGGCCGGCATATCCTATATTCTCAATCCAACAATACAAGTACAAGAGTATATCATACATGAAAGTAAAGAGGTGTCCCAAATTATATGTCACATATGATCATGAAGCTAGTAAATACAAAATGTTGCACTAGTAAAGTTTAAATATACATGATTTAAATATACCAGCCATGGTCTAATATATACATCATGTTGACCTAAGTCTCAAAAATATAAGGAACTAACTCTATCCCTTGCTAAACACCACAAAATAAAGTAATTAAGACGAGGGGTGCAAGAAAGGAAACCCACTCGCGAGCTTCAGTCACAGTCCTATGAGTGTTAACCATCTTGCTGGAAGCGCGGAGGATCATGGTTCTCTTCGGGGTAACCTGGCCATGCAAAGCCAGTGGTGTCAAAACCCCAAGCAACAAAGTACCAAAAAGGAGCTCGAGGTAATAGACCAAACATATCACATCATAAGCAGAAAGAGACATATAAGAAATAAATGCAGATCGAGACTTGTACGATACCAACGTACTTGTCTCAAGAATAATACTGAAAGAACTGATAATAAGTGCAGAAATGAAAGTAAGGCGACGAGCGGCAAGAGAGCATATGAACTACTCTAGATCGGGACCACAACCCTTAAACCAAACAAGGAACATGGTTGCAGACCTTCACCTGAGCAGAACTTTGTCACGCCCCGATCTCCCGCCGGAATCGGCCGTCCCCGCTAGGCACGAATCACCGCGCCAGCGCTCCCGCGGGACGTACGTTTCCATCGGGACGCGATGCCGCACGAGCCTAGGGTTGCGCCCGCGCAAGGCAAATACCGAAACGGCCGTTGATAACTAGTTCACAGAGTCGTCATAGCGGAAACATAAAATGAACACAAGTATTGAATCCAAATTAAGCTCTTTATTGATATGAAGTAAAGATTACAAGCGGCGCTAAGCCGAGATTACAAATCGCTCATGCTCTCTCTCTCTCTCTCTTACATTGAATATGCCCTTAGGCTTGGAACCAATACAAACGATCTGGATGATGATGTTCCCATACATTATGTCTCATATATGCGAGCTCCAGGTCCGTGCGCCACGCTCCAAGACGCCAAGTGCGGTCCGGCGCCTCATTGCGATAGCGATCTCCGAATCCGTACGAGTTCCCCCTGCACCCTGCATGCAGACTGGTTGGGTATCAGTACATTGAATGCACTGGTGGGGAGGCCTCTCGCCCACGCCACAAAACAAGCACGTTCATTAGTTATGTGCACCGACTAGTTCCGTTGTCTTTCTATTCTTTTGCCTTAGGATCAGTTACATGGCAATATAAAGAAAGTAATCTCCGTGTCGGCTCAAGAGTGTCATATTCATGAACAATTGAGTTCACCTTACCATTTCTTACCATTCGGCCTTCCCTGTCATATGCAGCAATATAAACAATTATCTACGAAATAACAAGAAGCAACTATAAAACCCAAGTGTTATGCCGTGCCTCTGCCTCATAAGACCCATTTTACTAGAACTATGTGTGATACCATGCATCCATTCTAATTATGCATAATGTCGTGCAAACACACTCCTCCCCGTTTCTCCTTTTCTCAGTGCGGATAGCCGCTATGCAAACATGACTTATCTATATGAAGGTCACTGGCTCTGTTAGCCATATTGGACAATATCTGCGATGGACGGCTGTCTCCCCAGCTCGGTTGCTAGCCTTGCTGGGCCTCCTAGCCGTCTAACGAGTCGACGCCCATCCAGGTCGGTAGCAAGCCTTGCTGGATGCCTCGCTCTCGCCCGCTAGTCATCAGCTAGCGTATCGCCAGGACTACACTGGCACTCCGTCCTCCCGGGCCGACACGATTCGGATGCCTCAGCAATCGTGTCGAGGACTCTCTCTACCTGGTGCGCAACCAGTTGTCCGTGACCATGCAACTACTCCCCCAACTTCCAATCCTAGCCGAGGACAACACTCGGATCAATCTTTGCCGAGGACTACACTCGGATCAATCTTTGCCGAGGACTACACTCGGATCTTTTCTTCTTTACACAACTCTCTGATTAGAGACTGCCTCGACGATCTGCATATCCCGAGTACATTCATTTTCTTCCATCTCCTGACTTGGAACGACTATTTGATAGCCTTCCACGTCTATGCATGCAACCTGATTTTACTCCATCCCGTGTCATGTTCCGTGCGGTGCAATGCCTCAGTAAGAACTCACACTACTTTATGGCATATATGAAGGAAATTACTATATTCCAACTCAACAATCCCGACTACGCAAATAGCAAGTAAGATTTCCAAGTTCTACTCAATGATAAGGCGGGGTTATCCCCTTGGCTATGTGCGTTCATCTCTTTTATTAGCATGCAAAGGTGATCGCCTGTAAACTAGCATATAACATTCATTTTCTTAGTGTGCAGCTAAGTAGAGACAGGTTCACCGGGGCCACCCACCTTAGCGATGTATCGCATCGGTCGAGCGAGACTCCGGACGCGCCTCTGATAGCCTAAGTCTGACTCCATTGAAGATCCCAGCATGAAAGCCTTTGCATCGAACGAGCCATCTCGCTGAGCAAGGCGGGTTGAATAGCTACACTTGTGCCGTTTGAATCGGCCCTCCGGGTTGAGCGGAGCGGGTCGTTACATCATACACCACTCAGAACAAGTCTCGTCCTCGAGACTTCCTGAGCGTAACTCGTACTATCGCACATCTTCTAAACCCAACTCTATACACCTTGCCTAACTTCCAAGGACTGTCTTAATACCACAATCATTTATTTTCTCACCATGCGTTACGCCAACGTTAGCCAATTCTCATCGAACGACTCTATCGTTCAATGCTATCGAGTTATACTCAACTCACTCGTTGCACTCCCGACTCAAAATCTACTGCACCTGGCGCAGGGCTATAATACCCAAGCACATGGTATTCTATAACTTAATGGGCACTTACAACTCACAATTGGGTGGACTTGTCCAACTTGTTATATTATCTCTCATAGGAACCAAATGCATCCGAACACATTCGACAGTTTACTTGACGTCGCCTATCGAAACCCATCGTTACGCCTAAACCAAAGGTTTGAATTTGGGCTAATTTTCCAATCTCGTTTGCATCACTCTCTTTGAGTCACCGTCCAATCTCGCTAAGTAAATCGCACCCAATCACCTACGTTTTCTGACTCAGTCTATATTGCGCCTTAGCGCAGAGCTAAATTGCCCACCTGGGGTACGCTCAAGTCCTTCGCACCTTTGGCTCAATCGAACTTAACTTCCTATTCGTTTTTACTCATTCCGTTCACCCGAGTGCTTAATCATTTTATCCGAATGATCTATTCGTTCAACTATTGCATCCCCAAACTCAGTCTCGTACTGCGCCTTAGCACAGAACTATCCCGGTAGCACGAGGAACGATACAATCTTTCCTCTATGAAAATTTAGGTTGAGGCTAAATCATTTCAGTTGCCATACTCATCCATGCGAATCCGAATATTTTTCTTTGCAGCTGCATCCGAGTTATGCATATCGCTAAGTCTGGATCGTACCCATATTCAAGGCGTCCCCCAAATATATGTATTTCAACCAAGCTCAGTGACAGCTAGGTCTGACAAGCTACTCGTGAAAATCTTTCAAAACGCGGATCGTCCTGCTATATGTATGACCGAACTCTTGTTCGATCCAGCTATCATCTTATCCTTTACCGTCGCGTAACCTATCCAACCAAATCAATTATCACCCGAGTCCTATCTTGCATTACGTTTGTTTCAACGCGAACGTTGCTAGTGTATATTCCCAATTCCGAATTCTAACTCTAAGTCTCGTTGCCCCAGTTCTATCGTTCTTCCCGAACGATACTCTGAAGTCAGCCACTCCAGTTTAACTCAAGGCACAAGGTCGTCTGCCTAGCCACTAGGTCAGCTCACACAGTCATAGGTACAACTCAAGTTTGCGACTCATCGCGCAACCGCGTTGCACAACGCTCGCCCCAAACACCCTAAGGTCAAACCATTGTTCCTTTACATGGGTATTCTACCCAATCTCGTTTCACTCAGATTTTTAAACATCGAGCACAGTTTATCCTATCACACCAACACGCTCGTCCAACCGAACCCACGATACGCCCACGTTGCAGGTTCAACCCATCGATTCGCATACACTATCTCTTTTATCACGTTGATAGAATTCACCAATCCATCCTTTTCTACACCTGTATCATCAAGCCACAATTCTATTATAAATCATCGATGTATATCATGAACTCTAAGTCGTCCAGCACAATCTACGTATCCGTTCATGAAAACATCCAACATCTCTTACTTCACGTTTCTAGACTAACTCCTCAAGAAAATCCTTAGACTCATTTTATCCTGAAACTTGTCTTATCGTATTAAACCACAAGTCAGAATGATCCCTCAATTGTCACATTCCGGTCTCCCGCTAGTTCAATCATCCTCATCGGACATGATATCACCACGCCAACGCTCCCGCAGAATGATCGTCCTATCCGGACGTGACGCATGTGCGAATAAGAAGTTATACCCGCACAAGACAAGAAGGTCAATCGTTATGGTTATCCTCGAACGAACAGACACTTCATCATCAATTTTTGTTTTATCCCAAGTTGTACATTGATCCCTCAAGTCATGTTCTTCCAACTACCGTTCTTACTGCAATCAAAATTCGCTAAGCCAAAATATCCAACTTCAATATTACCATTTTGAACATTTCTTTGTCTACTCTTAGCATTCCTCAAACAACTAAGTTCAAATCCCAAACTCAAAGTCTATCCCATTTGACACGTATCCATTCATCGTGTTCGTTTGGAATAATTACCGAACATGTTCCCTTGAGTTCGATTATCCCTGCCGAACGTGAAATCACCACGTCGGCGCTCCCGCAGAATAATCGTTCTCACTGGGACAGATTTCGGATGTTATCTCTCCGAACTTGATTTCAAGATCGTTCTTCCAAACTCTAAGCCAAATCTGTTACCGCTTAACTCGATCCACCAAAATCATAATTTTACTAACCTGCATCAATCCACACTATCTTTCAACCATTGTTATGGTCTAAAAATCCCAAAATTTGAAATCATGGCACTCGTACTCAAACCGAACTCTATCGACCGATATTCTACTCAAATCCAAATTTTCCATGCACGCTTTCATTCGTTCATTCCATTATTTCCAATTGCACTTACTCCAACCGCATCTCAAATTATTCAATCTCAACTCAAGTTTCTAATTCACTTGTTTCAACTTAAATCGCTCGTACAATCCTCTTAGTTCTCCCGACCACGATATCAATTTCAATTGTCCTGAATTCCTATTCGATGTATGCCTTATCTCTTATTCAACTCATTGTAACTCGTTCGAACCAAATATTGCATGCTTTCTCCGAGTTCGCTTACTTGCTAGGCATTGTTTATTTATACTAAGGCTTTACCCAATCTCGTCGTTCGTCGCTAGACTCGCTTAACTCCGAATCTACGACTTCGTTCGAGCATTTCTAAGCCGACCAATACACCACTCAGGGTTCGAGTTATACTTCCTGAATCTTTACAACTCATTATATCCATAATTCGCATAATCGAACAGGGGACTATCGTATACACCACTCAGGAATCGAGTCATCCTAATAACTCCTGATTCGCGTTCGCATCCTTCACTCGTATTCCCAATTCGTTCCTTAGAACTCCAACACAGTCCCTAATTATCGCCTTAGCGATCTTAGACTCGTACACACCTCTATTCATTGTCCTCTATACAGACTATGCTTCAAATCATAACTTATCGCTATAAATAACCGTCCAAACTATTTCTGAAAATTCCATACACGATTCTAATTATTCGCCTTAGCGGCACTCCGATAAAGTCTCTATCGATTTCCCTCCCGAGTCAAACTTTATTCTTATCCGAACAACACCCAAATCTCGCTGCAACTCGCTAGCACCAAGGGTCTTGGTGCACGATACTCATTACAGCTTGGCCAAAAGGCCATGTGCAAAGACCACTGTCTGAACGATATACCGTCTCGCACTCTACTCGCTTGGTATTTTCATATCGACATATAACTTGCCGATTAACACGAGCCTACTCTCACAACGTCTTTCACAGGTTGGGATAAAAGCCCTCGCACTACTAGAAAAAGCGCTATTAGCGACGTATTTTAGCGACGTCAAAAGAAACGTCGCTAATAATATATAATTAGCGACTCCTTATAAAAACGTCGCTAGACGTCGCTAAATGGCGACATTTAGCGACGTTTAGCGACTTTTATTAAGATTTTAAAAGTTAAGTCGCTATAAGTTAAATAAAGGTCGCTAAACGTCGCTAATATGTCTAATTTAGCGACGTTTAGCGACGTATATAGCGACCTTTTTATTAAAAATATTTTAGCAACGTGTTTAGCGACGTCAATGACGTCGCTAAAATTTAAGTTAGCGACGTTTTACTTGGACGTCGCTAAACGTCGCTAAAATTTGGTTAATTAGGGCTCGGTTTCATTTTTCCCCATCTGCTGAAAATTCGAAAAGAGAAAAACTCCCCCCCCCTCCCCCGCGCTCCGTCGACCGGCTCTCCACCCTATTCCGGTAAACCCTACTCTCTCTCTCTCTCTCTCTCTCTCTCTCTCTCTCACAGGACACATGTGACATTGACACAAACACTACACACACAGACACTGACACAGACACAGACACGGCACACACACACACTGACACAGACACTGATGAGGACCTAGGGTTAGGGTTAGGGTTAGGTTTGTTGACATGGGGTTAGGGTTAGGGTTAGGGCCGACTGGCCCAAGTCTACGAGAGAGGTAACAGCAGCAGTGAGCACTGCTTACTAGCTTTGATTATCAAATAAAATAAATTGATTATCAATTCGGTTCTGTTTCGGTTATAGATAATTTATTTCAGCTTTGGGTTTTTAAAATTTTTACTTATTCGATTTTTATTATTTCGGTGTTGAAACCGAATAACCCGAACGCCCACCCCTAGCTAGACCTGACAATTGGACCGGGATGACCAGCCCGGCACGAATCCGGCCTGCAAAACCCTGTCCGAATTATCGTGGGCTCGGCCCGGCCCGACCCAATATATAGGGACGTGTCGGACCTCATATCTCGGCCCATAAGAGAGGTCCGGCCCCGAAGCCCAGGCTCGTTCCGACCCAAGGCACAGCTCGGCCCGGCCCGACACGCTGCTGCTTGCTAGCCTGATCGACAACCTGGTTTATACTATCTGATGTATTATACACATCCATGTATTACATAGTCCTACGCCAATCTATGGGATTTGGTATGCATACAATCTGCCAAGTTCTTGTATATAGATTGAAACAAATGGATTGTGAATCTCCAAGACAAATATGAAGCAAGAACTTGCAGTGTGTTATTTTTTTGTGCTATGTTTACATATCCCAAAGTAGAGAAGTTCATCCGAGAGAGCATACCATCTGTGTTGTTTCTCCCGGAAACAAATGCGCTCCCAACCATCTCCTATGCACATTCAACCCTACACTTCATAATTTAAAAATAAAATGTTAGTTGTTCTTCAATCTCTACTTTGAAGTCCTTGTAGGGTTCACGGAATCCCAAGTCCGATCCGGTCCGGCTCGGTCCAGTCTGAAACTCACTGTGCCGTGGGTCACGTGTCGAACTGGACTTAGATTTTTACCCTTAGGTCCGGTCTGACCCGTTATAGTGCATGGGCCTGAGAGGCCCGGCCCACTCGACAGCTCTACTCCTAGCTATGGCATATTTTCATAGAGCAATAGCCCGTGTACTTGGGAAACTTTTGATGCAAAAATTGTTCAAGCACCAGGTGCCTTAGTGCAATGCCATGACTGCTTTTCCCATAACGGACACTGACCTAGGAGTGTGGTTGGGGGCAGCTGCAGTTCTATAGTATGACACACTATTTGTAGTGTTGACTGCACACTTATAGTGCAGTTCATAGTACTATGGGGTTGGGGGCAGCTGCAGTTTTGATAAATGAAAATATGTATTATATCAGTTATGATTTTTATAGTACGATTAATTTGCATGTAATGATTTATATGATAGCTTATGTCAATTTTGCAGAAGTTTCTAGAAATGGATATGAATTACTATCTGCGTCATCGTTCGTGGATGTACAACCGTCATCCTGATGACATGTGCGGTGTGCGGGATGAATTCATTGAGGGTGTACAGCAGTTCCTGCAGTTCGCAAAGGCGTTCCCTCAATACATGGACGGTACCAAAATTAAGTGTCCGTGTGTGAGATGTCGCAACAGGAAATATCATCCTGAAGTGGAAGTTACATATCATTTATACTCGAAGGGCTTTACGCCGAATTACTATCAGTGGACCGCGCACGGAGAACTTGTATCTCTAGCATTGGAGTCGGAGCCCTATGTGGAGCCGTATATGGATGTCCAAGACCACGATGCTTATGACGACGGGTTGGTGAACATGGTTTATGATGCTGCGGGGCCTAGTTTCAATCCTGACAATTATGATGCGGCGGGACCTAGTTTCAATCCCGACAATTATGATGCAGCTGAAGAGGCACCGAATGCCGATGCTGCAAAGTTTATGGAGTTGCTTGAGAATGCAAGGACTCCACTATATCCTGGTTGTGAGGATCATTCACCGTTGGAGGTGGTTACAAGATTATTGAGCATCAAGTCCGATTTTAACATGTCGCAAGAATGCTATAATCGACTGCTCGATTTGATTATAGAGATCTTGCCCGAGGGTGCAAAGTTGCCTAAAGACTTCTATCGATCTAAGAGGATGGTGAGATCGCTTTGGATGGGATACGAGAAAATCGATGCATGTCGCAACGGGTGCATGTTGTACTACAAAGACGACAAGGATGAAGATGCGTGCAGATTCTGTGGTGCTGATCGCTACAAGGCCACTGTTAGAGGAAAGTCTGTCGGTGCAAGGAAGCCTACCGATTCGATGCACTACTTGCCTTTGACGCCGCGGTTGCAGCGGTTGTTCATGGTTAAGGAGACTGCAGAAAACATGAGTTGGCACAGGCGAAAACAGATCGAAGGAGTATTGGATCATCCATCCGATGGAGAAGCATGGAAGCACTTTGATCGAGAGTATCCATATTTTGCCGAGGAAGCGCGTAATGTCAGATTGGGGCTCTGCTCTGACGGTTTTACCCCATTCGGACTTTCGGGCTGCCAGTATTCGTGTTGGCCTGTGATCGTCACTCCGTACAATCTACCGTCTTGGATGTGCATGAAGACTCCGTATATGTTCCTAACCGTTATTATCCCGGGTCCGAACAATCCGAAGAGGAACATCGATGTGTATTTATAGCCTTTGATAGATGAGTTGAATCAGCTGTGGGAAGTCGGTGCCAACACGTACGATGTTTCTAGAAAGCAGAATTTTCAGATGAGGGCAGCACTTATGTGGACCATCAACGACTTTCCGGCCTATGGAATGTTATCGGGATGGAGCACCCATGGTCGTCTCTCATGTCCGTATTGCATGGACCGTTCTCAGGCTTTCCGTTTGAAACACGGAGGCAAACCGTGCTTCTTCGATTGTCATCGACAATTTTTGCCGAACGATCATCCGTACCGGAGGAATCGGAATGCTTTTCGTGCGGGAGTTGTGGAGAAGGCCAATCCACCGCCAAGGTGGCCCGGATGCACGATATGGGAAGAGGTAAAAGATTTACCAAGTGCTATCCAAGAGCCTGCTAAGGGGTACAAGTGTGACGGATTTGGTCGCACCCATAACTGGACGAAGAGGAGTATATTCTGGGATCTGCCATATTGGAGCACCAATCTGATCAGACATAACCTTGATGTCATGCATATCGAGAAGAATGTGTTTGATAACATAATTAATACTGTAATGGATGTAAAGGGGAAGACGAAAGATAATCCGAAGGCGAGGTTGGACTTAGAAGACATATGTAGACGTCCTGCATTGCATTTGATAGAGGAGGGGAATGGAAAGTTAAAGCAACCTAAGTCAGTTTTCTCACTGGATAAAGAGGATAAAGGTAGACTTTGTAGGTGGATTCAGGGTCTAAAGTTTCCAGACGGGTACGTGTCGAACTTGAAAAGATGCGTCGACCTCAAGGAGAACAAACTAGTAGGTATGAAGAGCCACGATTGTCACGTATTCATGGAGAGGTTAATTCCGATTGCATTTCGGGAATTCTTACCGCAGGTCGTTTGGGACCCATTGACAGAGCTGAGCATATTCTTCAGAGATCTTTGTTGTACTAAGTTGCTCGTCGATCGTCTAGAAAAGCAAGAGAGGGACATTGCGGTAACACTATGTAAGCTCGAGAAGGTGTTTCCTCCTGGATTCTTCGACTCTATGGAGCATTTGCCAATTCATCTTTCCTATGAGGCACGTGTTGGCGGTCCTGTCGGTTATCGGTGGATGTACCCCTTCGAGCGCCATCTGAATCACCTAAAGAGAAAGGTGAAAAATAAGGCACGGGTTGAAGGCTCTATTTGTGAAGCTTATGTTCTCGAGGAGATTACAAACTTTTGCTCGACGTATTTCAATCCGCATGTTGCTACTAATAGGACGAAAGCTCCCAGAAACGACGACGCATATCAGGAATCTAATGATGCAATACTCAAAGTATTCAATGCATCCGGAAAGCCCTCGGAAAAAATGAAGAAGAGATATTTGAATGACGATGAGCTAAGGGCTGCTCAATTGTATATATTACTCAATTGCGACGAGGATGAAGTGGAGAAGCTAGAGGGGTAAGTAATTAACGTCCACGTTTACATCATCTCAATGTAATAGTATAAGATACTATTATGCTACTAATCAGCAGTTGCTTCATTGTTTTTCAGCACATATAATGATGAGTTGAGGTCGGTTAGGCCCTACATAACAGACGAAGAAGTAGAACAAGATATAAGATGCCATTTTCCTTCTTGGTTGAGCGCATATGTAAGATGCTTGGTAATTACTTTTTATTTCTGCACTTGCAAAACAAATAACTTACTATCGCTACTTTGGTATTTAGGTCGATCGTCTAATATCACCTGAGACTGAATCTATTAGGACTCTAGCCAAGGGACCAATTACTGCCGTAAAAATATGGCCAAGTTTCTGTGTGAATGGGTTCAGGTTCAAGTCAACAAATGCTCCTATTAGAGACAGCTTTCTGGATCTTGATTCCACGAAAAACAGTGGTTTGTGTATCAAATCTTCAAACTACAAAGACGTCAATCCGGGCAATGATTTTTTTGGCATCTTACGAGAGATTATGGAGTTGACATATAATTATGGCCCAGAACCTGCTAATATCGTGCTATTCAGGTGTGAATGGTTCGATCCGATTCAAGATCAAGGTTGGAAAATTGACAAGCATGGCCTTGTGGATATAAACTACAAGCGTAGATATCAAGGCTACGAACCATTTGTCCTATCAAGTCAGGCTCAGCTCGTGTACTTCGCAACTTATCCTAGACGGGGGACAGCGAGGTCGGATTGGTGGGCAGTATGCAAGATTAAAGCTAGAAATACCTTTGACATTGACGAAATAGCTTATCAGGAGGACGATCTACCTCTTGTAACAAATATTGTAGATGTGGACTCAACGGAAGTTACTCATTACACGAGTAATAATGTAGAAGATGTAGAATTATCCAGAGAGGACGACGAAGTAGATGAAAGTGAAGACGAGGAAGAGGAAGAGCAGGACGAGGAAGGCGAACAAGATGAATTTTCTGAAGATGATTGAAAATATAAAATATTCCATGTAGAATGTAACTATATTTGGACTATAAATATTGCATGTAGAAGTAGATGTTGACATTAACGAATATATGTATTATATTTTGACTGTATAATACTTTGAGATATGTATCACATTCCGACTGTAGAATGTAGTATATATTTGTGTTTCTCTATATTCATCATATGTTGTTATCAGATATGACAGGACGACGCGGAGGATTCGGCAGGTCCCGAGGTAGACAGAGTGCCACTCCGGTACTGCCTACTGTTGGTTCCGGATCATCGTCGCCCAGTACTCCAGTATATCGATCAGCCACATCTCCGACTGCGACGACGTTGCGTGGCATCACTCCTGGGACGAGTAGTTCCAGGCGTGATAGTACTCCCTCGTCCAGCGTTCCTCCTGCTGACGGAAGCATGGAGACAGATGAGCATGTAGAGGAGGTCGTGCCGACGTTGTCCCAGCATCAGCAAGATCCTCCATGCGCACCACCGGAGGAGACGAGGACAGAGATTTGGGCCGACGGTACAAAGTAAGTCAATTAGATGGTTTAATATATATTTGTGTTTCTCTTTATTCATCGTATATTGACTTTTTCAGTAATCTAAATTATTATTTCTGTATAGATATCGTCCATCGTCGGTTCAGAGACGCCTGGGCCAATTTCTGAGAAACAACTACGGTGGCCCTTGGATCAACTATTCGGAGGCTCCGGAGGAGAGGAAGGCGTTCTGGTTTGCGCACTTCCAGGTAAAAGTATATTAAATAAATCCTCTAATTTATGCATATTCGTGATGCTAACTTAATGAATTATTTATTGTAGCAAACGTATTTTTATCCTCCGTACCGGGCCGAGTTGATCGAGCGGCTCTTTCCTACCGTTGCCGCCAAGCTTATCCGAGATGCTCTGGATGACCAGAAGGCTCGTGATCGTGCTGGAAAACCGATCCAAGGTTGGATCACGCCTGAGCAGTGGACTGCGATGAGGGCTAGATTCGACGATCCGAGCTACAAGGAAAGGTCTAAGAAGGCCAAGGCGGCTAGGCAGAATGCTGCCAAGTGGTGTGGTGGCTCGATTCCGATGACGGAACATTTCCGTCGTTTGGTATGTTTTTTCTTTTAAAATATATTATTTTAATATAAGTACCATAAAATGGTACTTGGAATAAATATTTAAGTTTAGTAATAAAAAATATATTTTTAACAGGTACAGAGGGGTGAGGATGCGAACATGGTGACCGTCTTCTTGGCCACCCATCGCAAGGACGGAAATCTCATTGATGAGAGGGCCTCACAGACCTATGTAAGTATTACTTTACTTTGTGTTTATTTTAATATAACTTAGGCAATTATTGAGTTTCCAAACCTTTTCTAGGCCGAGTATCTTAGGCTTCGTGAGCGGGCGACTGCTAGTGCACCTACACCTGGAGAGGCTGGTGCTTCGTCGCAGCCCGGTCCATCTCCGTCGGCGGACGACCTGTGGGTGACCGCAGCTGGTGGTCTCCAGAGGGGTACGTACTACGGTACGGGCTCCTATGGCGCCCTGGTTGCGACGCAGTCATCTAGGGCCTCCCCGACAGCTGTGCATTCCACACACCCCTCGCAGTCGCAGCCCTCGCAGTCGTCGGCCAGAGTCCAAGAGGCCGTCCAGGAGGCCGTTGACCGTCAGATTGCGTCTCTCCGTGACGACTTGCTGCGAAGTATGGAGGACCAGTCCCGGTCCCAGCCGCAGGCGGACGATCCGATGCTTATCGCACGATTGGATATGCTCGACCGCAGCATAACGGAGCTACGAGAATTGACAAATGATATTAGAGCCTCCAATGATCGCAACATCATGGAGCTGCAGGCGTCACAGCTATCGATGGGCGAGAAGCTGACGAGGATGCATGCGTCACAGCTATCGATGGGCGAGAACCTGACGAGGATGCAGGATTCAATGGGTGATAGCAGTACGAGGTTGTTATCTACCCTGGATTCTTACAACCAGCGACTCGCAGATTTGGAGCGGGCACGGCCGCCACCGACGTCACTGCCTTCTCCATCGACATCGGTGTCGATTCCACGGGACGAGTATGAGGAGTTGTTATCCTTGAAGCGCGCCGCTGGTCAGCCTCCTGCAGATCCATAGTAGTCTAGTTATTATTATTATTATTATTTATGAATTATTGGTACTTCAACAATAGACATGATGTATGATGCTTCTTGTGGTCATTAATTTTTTAGTTAATTTAATTGGATTATATAGTTATCCACATTTAATTGGATTGATACTTCTTGTGGTCTTTAATTTAATTGGATAATATAGTTAACTAGATTGAATCATGTTGGTGTGTATGATGAAGATGATGTAAAACTGCAGGGAATCACAATGTTTGATTCTGGAAATTTTTTTTAATTTTTTTTAAAAATTAGCGACGTTATTAGCGACGTTTAGCGACGTTTAGCGACGTTAAATTACGTCGCTAATTAGCGACGCCGTAAAACGTCGCTAATAACGTCGCTAATGACGTCGCTAAACGTCGCCAATTGCTGACATGGCAGTATAGCCAGGTCATTAAAGACGTCGGTGTAACGTCGCGATAGATGTCGCTAATCAGCGACGTTTAGCGACTTTTCTAAACGTCGCTTTTTAGTGACTTGGCGTCGCAAAATGTCGCTAAATTTAGCGACACATTAAAGTCGCTAAAAAACGTCGGCATAGCGACGTTTAGCGACGTTTTTTGTATTAGCGACTTGGTATTTTCCGACTTCTTTAAAACGTCGCTAATTACGTCGCTAAACCTAATTAGCGACGATTTTTGGTTATTTAGCGACGTTTTTAGACGTCGCTAATTTGACTTTTTCTGGTAGTGTCGCATCATAATCCCGTTCAAGCAACCGTATAATTTACACGCGCTTTTCGAAAATATTTAGACTTATTGTATGGGACATCCATCGAAGCATCGAGAGAGAGCATCTACCACTTCTTCAATAAATAAGTTCAAAACTGAGAGAATCAAAATGAATTCCAAGGACGTAAAGCCGTGCTCTGATACCAATATGTCAAGCCCCGATCTCCCGCCGGAATCGGCCGTCCCCGCTAGGCACGAATCACCGCGCCAGCGCTCCCGCGGGACGTACGTTTCCATCGGGACGCGATGCCGCGCGAGCCTAGGGTTGCGCCCGCGCAAGGCAAATACCGAAACGGCCGTTGATAACTAGTTCACAGAGTCATCATAGCGGAAACATAAAATGAACACAAGTATTGAATCCAAATTAAGCTCTTTATTGATATGAACTAAAGATTACAAGCGGCGCTAAGCCGAGATTACAAATTGCTCATGCTCTCTCTCTCTCTCTCTCTCTCTCTTACATTGAATATGCCCTTAGGCTTGGAAC
Organism: Iris macrosiphon; assembly: GCA_036927795.1. Lineage (NCBI taxonomy): Eukaryota > Viridiplantae > Streptophyta > Magnoliopsida > Asparagales > Iridaceae > Iris > Iris macrosiphon. The sequence continues at coordinate 83,156,541 of JAYESA010000016.1, forward strand.
TAATACAAACGATCTGGATGATGATGTTCCCATACATTATGTCTCATATATGCGAGCTCCAGGTCCGTGCGCCACGCTCCAAGACGCCAAGTGCGGTCCGGCGCCTCATTGCGATAGCGATCTCCGAATCCGTACGAGTTCCCCCTGCACCCTGCATGCAGACTGGTTGGGTATCAGTACATTGAATGCACTGGTGGGGAGGCCTCTCGCCCACGCCACAAAATAAGCACGTTCATTAGTTATGTGCACCGACTAGTTCCGTTGTCTTTCTATTCTTTTGCCTTAGGATCAGTTACATGGCAATATAAAGAAAGTAATCTCCGTGTCGGCTCAAGAGTGTCATATTCATGAACAATTGAGTTCACCTTACCATTTCTTACCATTCGGCCTTCCCTGTCATATGCAGCAATATAAACAATTATCTACGAAATAACAAGAAGCAACTATAAAACCCAAGTGTTATGCCGTGCCTCTGTCTCATAAGACCCATTTTACTAGAACTATGTATGATACCATGCATCCATTCTAATTATGCATAATGTCGTGCAAACATACTCCTCCCCGTTTCTCCTTTTCTCAGTGCGGATAGCCGCTATGCAAACATGACTTATCTATATGAAGTTCACTGGCTCTGTTAGCCATATTGGACAATATCTGCGATGGACGGCTGTCTCCCCAGCTCGGTTGCTAGCCTTGCTGGGCCTCCTAGCCGTCTAACGAGTCGACGCCCATCCAGGTCGGTAGCAAGCCTTGCTGGATGCCTCGCTCTCGCCCGCTAGTCATCAGCTAGCGTATCGCCAGGACTACACTGGCACTCTGTCCTCCCGGGCCGACACGATTCGGATGCCTCAGCAATCGTGTCGAGGACTCTCTCTACCTGGTGCGCAACCAGTTGTCCGTGACCATGCAACTACTCCCCCAACTTCCAATCCTAGCCGAGGACAACACTCGGATCAATCTTTGCCGAGGACTACACTCGAATCAATCCTTGCCGAGGACTACACTCGAATCTTTTCTTCTTTACGCAGCTCTCTGATTAGAGACTGCCTCGGCGATCTGCATATCCCGAGTACATTTATTTCCTTCCATCTCCTGACTTGGAACGACTATTTGATAGCCTTCCACGTCTATGCATGCAACCTGATTTTACTCCATCCCGTGTCATGTTCCGTGCGGTGCAACGCCTCAGTAAGAACTCACACTACTTTATGGCATATATGAAGGAAATTACTACATTCCAACTCAACAATCCCAACTACGCAAATAGCAAGTAAGATTTCCAAGTTCTACTCAATGATAAGGCGGGGTTATCCCCTTGGCTATGTGCGTTCATCTCTTTTATTAGCATGCAAAGGTGATCGCCTGTAAACTAGTATTTAATATTCATTTTCTTAGTGTGCAGCTAAGTAGAGACAGGTTCACCGGGGCCACCCACCTTAGCGATGTATCGCATCGGTCGAGCGAGACTCCGGACGCGCCTCTGATAGCCTAAGTCTGACTCCATTGAAGATCCCAGCATGAAAGCCTTTGCATCAAACGAGCCATCTCGCTGAGCAAGGCGGGTTGAATAGCTACACTTGTGCCGTTTGAATCGGCCCTCCTGGTTGAGCGGAGCGGGTCGTTACAACTTAGCACCCTAACCACGTGCCGGTAGAAAATAAAACTAGAAGAGCAAGTTATACGAATAACAAACATCTAATTCATGGCTAAACATGCCTACGTCTTGCTATAATTAACTAACTAGGGTTATCACAAGCCCTAATTACTAGAAATGTATTGTTAAGAATATTGCTGCCACCGACACTACAGTCAATCCGGATGGCCAAGGGTACGCTTGTCTAGTAATTTTAGATGCACAAGCAACCATACAAGAGCATAACTTGTTACTAGTCACAAACAGAAATTTAACTCAAAAGCATAAAGTTAAACTTGTAATCATAAACTTGCTTTAGCAACATAAACTTGTATATAAACTTGTCTTGTAAGTGCCGTAGCACGAGTAAACTTGGTCAGTCATGGAGCCCTTGCCTAGCAGGCTTGTCCATGCCGCATGGGGCCCTTGGGGATCGAGGTAGCCGGTAGCGCAATATTCTTCCCTCCCAAAATGCTCTAGGTAAATATTATCTTGTTTAATCATTACTAAATTATTTCAAGTTCTCGAGTCGTGGACACTTGAGAATTCCCTAAGATGACGAATCGCGAGTACGAGCTTTTCATGAGTTATCGTATTCATGACACGCGATACATTGGACAATGCTCACACTTGATTGTCCGATGCCAAATGCAATAGATTTTCATACACAATATTTCCACAATATCGTAAGAATTGTGAACTTGTACATAAACTGGTCTTGTGAACTAACATGCAAAACTTGTCTGGTATCATAAACATGTATCGATATAAGAAAGCAAACAATAATAATCACCAAAAGGAATTACAAATCAATAGGGAACACAAAATGCACACAAGAATTTTCTCGCCGCATGGACTCACTGGCTGCATGCACTCTCTGGCCGCATGCACCTACTGGCCGCATGGACTCACTGGCTGCATGCACCCTCTGGCCGCATGCACCCACTGGCCGCATGGACTTACTTTTGAACTTAGCGATTTTTTATTCGTTTAACGAGTATGGACGAATAGGCAATCATGTGTCCAACTAGATGGATGCATGTTGTCAGCATGCGGCAAGAGTTCAGACCGCATAACCCTCTCGGACCGTATGGAAATCTCAGCTGCATGGCTCGCTGGGCGCATGAAAACTTCATCTTCTCCAACAATAAGTTCAGCCATGGCAGAAACTCCAAAACCAAAAAAATATTTTCTTCTTAAAAACTCTATTTTAACTCAAAATTAAGTGAAACAAAAGCCAAATTGCCCGAAATGGAATGCTCTAACATAAGAAATAACTAGTTTTTCGCAAACACTAAGTTTTAATAGATGAAAACCACAAAACTAATGGAACACACAAAAATCATAAACTTGAAACTCATATCTACAAAAATCTATACATCAAAATCCAAAACTCCAAGAACTAAACATGATCAGCAACTCAAGGGGAACATTTTCCATCAAATACATTTTCAAAAAAACAACATATATAAAAATCCAGAAATTCATGATTTTACCATTGAGCAAGATATACTTGCCTTGGGTGGCTCATAGCCTCTACCTCTCACGGTCCAAGTTGCAGCAACCTTACGTTAGGATTAGGGTTAGGATTAGGGGGGGCTTGAGGGAGAGGAGGAAGGAGAAAAATAAAATGAAGAAGAAGAAAGAGAGGAGAGAGAAAAGCTATATATATACTAAGAGAGGAGAAAAGAGGGTTTAGTCATGGTTTCACCCAAAATAAACCGAACCAAGTATCCATTCTACATACGGGTCCTAAACCGCGTCTATGGCAATGCCAATGGGTATTCTACTGGTCTCGGGTAGTCTCTCTCAACAACAGGAACAATAAAACAATAATAAAATGACAGGAACCAACATATGAAATACAACATAAATGCATTATCAGGAAAAATTAAATTCTAGAAATTCAAGAAATACCAAATCTGGGATCGGGTGTGATAGGTTCAGAGGGACATGGATAGTTCTCCTTCATACAAATTTGTTTCATAGAGTATTTTCTTCATTTGTCCCATAATTTTGTTCTTTCTCAAATATAAAGGCTAGGCAGAGATGTCCACCTCTATTGTTTTGTAAGCAACGGGGAGGGCTTTTCTCCTCTTACTTTTTTTTTCTTTAATAAAGCTATAGTTTTTGACTATATATATATATATATATATATATATATATATATATATATATATATATATATATATATATATATATATTATCGGTTAACAAATATTGAACTTGGAGATAACTTGAAATAGTAAACAGAAACTTACGTGAAATTATTATGTCAATGTCATTTTTAGTATATAAAAATTAATTTATAGTCATTCAAATCCTAAGTTAATATGGAATTATCATGTCATTGATCATTTTTAATATATAATAATTAATTGATAACAATTAAAAATATTCAAAACATAAAGGGTAGTTATTCAAGTTATATGACAACTAAATCCGTTTATAGTAAATGACAACTAAATCCATATATAAAAATTAATATAATGTATAAATCTGTTTAATATGATAATTAAACTTTGGACAATTAAATCTGTTTAATATTCAAATAATGTCATTGATCATTTTTAGTATATGACAATTAAATTCATTTATAAAAAATAATCGATAGCCAATGAAATTATTTACATATATGGTAGTTATTAAAATTATGGCATTGGTCATTTTTAATATATGGCAATTAAATACATTTATAAAAATTAATTGATAGCCATTAACATCATTAGAATATATGGTAGTTATTCAAAGACGGCCATTTTTAGTATATAACAATTAATTAATTGCCATTCTTAACATTCAAAGCATAAATGATAGTTATTCAAATTATACGACAATTAAATTATTTTAATATGAAACTAAACTTTGGACAATTAAATTCATTTAATATTCAAATAATATCATTGGTAATTTTTAGTATTTGACAATTAAATCCATTTATAAAATTTAATTGATAGCCGTTCAAATTATTAGCATATATGGTAGTTATTCAAGACATGGCATTGGTCATTTTTAGTATATGACAATTAAATCTATTTATAAAAGTTAATTGATATCCATTAAAATTATTAACATATATGGTAGTTATTTAAAGACGATCATTCTTAGTATGTGACAATTAATTGATAGTCACTCAAAGCATAAATGGTAGTTATTCAAATTATACGACAATAAATTCGTTTAAAGAATATGACAATTAAAATATATAAAAATTAATATATTGTATAAATTCGTTTAATATCTAAATCGGTTTAATATGAAAAATAAACTTTGGACAATTAAATGCATTTACTATTCAAATAATAACATTAGTCATTTTTAGTATATGACAATTAAATCCATTTATAAAAAATTAATTGATAGCCATTCAAATTATTAGCATATATGGTAGTTGTTAAAATTATGTCATTGGTCATTTTTAGTATATGACAATTAAATTTATTTATAAAAATTAATTGATAACCATTAAATTTATTAGCATATATGGTACTTATTAAAATATGTCATCGGTCTTTTTTAGTATATGGCAATTAAATTTATTTATAAAAATTAATTGATAACCATTAAAATTATTAGCATATATAGTAATATTCAAAGACTGTCATTTTTAGTATATGACAATTAATTAATAGCCATTTAAAACATTCAAAGCATAATTGGTAGTTATTCAAATATTATGACAATTAAATCCGTTTATAAAAATTAATATATTGTATAAATCTATTTTATATTCAAATCCGTTTAATGTGACAATTAAACTTTGGACAATTAAATTCGTATATTCAAATAATATCATTGGTCATTTTTAGTATATGACAATTAAATCAATTTATAAAAATTAATTAATAGTCATTCAAGTTATTAGCATATATGGTAGTTATTCAAATCATGTCATTGGTCATTTTTAGTATATGAAAATTAAATCCTTTATAAAAATTAATTGATAGCCACTAAAATTATTAACATATATGGTAGTTATTCAAAGATGGTCATTTTTAGTATATGACAATTAATTGATAGCCATTCAAAATATTCAAAGCATAATTGGTAGTTATCAAATTATACGACAATTAAATATGTTTATAGTATATGACAATTAAATTAGTTTATAAAAATTAATATTATATAAATCGGTTTAATATTCAAATCTATTTAATATGACAATTAAACTTTGGACAGTTAAATCCGTTTAATATTCAAATGATGACATTGGTCATTTTTAGTCTATGACAATAATTCTATTGATAAAAAATAACTTGTAACCAATTACATTATTAGCGTATATAGTAATTATTCAAATAATGTCATTAGTCATTTTTAGTATATCGCAATTAAATCTATTTATAAAAATTAATTGATAGCCATTTATAGTATATAGCAATTAAATCTTTTGAGTGCTTTCTATATTTGCACAATTAAGAGTTTGATCAAATTAGATTAATTGCGTACTCAATATTTGGGTAGAGAATATTATGATCCAACATATCACCATTAGAAGAAGAAGTAAAATTAAACCCAAAAATTTTCTTCTCAAAATTATTATTACTTTTTTTAAATAAAACAGGTCGGCCCGGATCCAACCCTAAATCGGCCCGGACCCAGTCCAGTTCGGCTCGCTCGGGTCATTGGTCCGGACTGGACTTCCATTGTCCTACCCGCTTACTCTGCCGGATTAAGTCCGATCCGACCCGAAATCGGTCAAATCTGGTCAGCATGGACTTCGAGCTGCCCCATTACTCACCATGACTCTTAGAGAATCCAAACTTCCTTTTTAATTATTTATTTATTCATAAGCCTCCGGAAATTATGTATTCTAAACTAAGAAAACCTATTAACCGAATTCCCGGAAAAAAAAATCAGAGAGAATCCAAAGATTCGGATTTTAAAAATCAGAGGAAATCCCAATAAATCAATCTTAGAAATCCTATATATATATATATATATATATATATATATATATATATATATATTCTACTATATAATATTAAAAGTAGACTTCACCGTGAAAATTTTCTTCCCAAAAATGCCCTTCAATATATTTACTAATTAAAAGAATACCTACAATAAATTCCACTGATAACCATTTAAGAGATTCATTAATGTATTACGGAAACGGAAATCGAAGGGTTAATACTACTTGCTAAATCTTTTAAGATGTTCCCACGGAATTTGAAAGGTTGAATTCTTAACCTATATAATTAAAAACAACAAAGTTAAATCAACTCATCAACATCATCCACTCTAAGATACGTGCAAAGCACGTACATATATACTAGTATATATATATATATATATATATATATATATATATATATATATATATATATATATATATATATATATATATATATCAACAGCCTCCGTCTCTGTCGTCTCCAATCGCCAACACTCCACAATCCCCTCGCCGTCAAATCTCGATCGCCGTAAACGTCCCGTCGGTCACCGTCCTCAAACCTCCATTGAGGAGCCCATCAACTGCCGGAAGAAGAAGACTGTTGCACAGGTATAATATTAGGCCAAATTAGGCCTCCCAAATTGTAATTTTATGTAAAAAAAAAAAAATTACTTGTCGCTGAGTGACTTTCATATTAAATTTGGATAATTTAACTCCATTATTTCTTGCACCTGATACTTAATCTCAGCTCCGGTCCTTCAACATGTGGAGACAGAGATACAACAAGCCGATGGAGAGAGTTATAATGACAAGCAAACCCGAAAGACTATCTAACAGACTGGAGGGACAACACAATGGCATTAGTAGTATTCCTGACGACATTCTCATGTCACTGATCTTCGTGAGGCTTCCGGCGAGATACGTACTTGATGTTGTTCGATTGGTGTGTAAATCTTGGTATTCATTGACGAAGAGTCCCCATTTCATCCTCAGTCATGCCGGCCGAGCCCATGCAAACATCGTATTCGATTCTCCAGAGAAGTCCGTTTTGTACCATGTGAGTCTTAGCGAGAGCGCCAAAGGAACCGCTAGTAGAACAGTGGTGGAGCGGGAGACTCTAGATCTTCCAAAAGAGTTAATGGAGTATTTTGGAGGAAATTTTAAACTTTTGTTGTCACTTTCCTGTGATGGATTGTTATGTTTTGATTTTGAGGGACAACCCAATAGGAAATGGGATTGGCGGCGCAATAGGTGGTGGTATTGGGATCCTCAGGGACTTCGCAATAGCAGAAGGATCGGTTACGTTGTTTGCAACCCAGTGACCAAGGACTGGCTTAATATTCCTCGTTGGAGTTTTCCTCGTCGGGATTTGGACTTCTTTATTATTGCCTTCTACTTCCACTCTTCGTCAGGAGAGTATAGATTGCTAGGACAACACTTTGAAAGAAATAGATATGAAGTGTCTGATGTTAGAAACATTGGATATGAAGTGTTCAGTATCGGGGGATCCAATAGGGGGTCTTGGATACCTATTAATGCCTCTCCTGGTATCTCCTCGAGGCTCTGGGAATCACGTATCTCTATGTATGGAAGTGTTCATTTTTTGTACCGTAGATATCAGTGTATAGTAGCATTTGATACAACTACTGAAAAATTTAGAAAAATATCCATATCCGGAGTGCATCGACACGATTATCTTAATGATAATGCTTTTAATGTGATAGAGATGGGAGGAAGTCTGGGTTTGTGCCAAATATATTCAAACTATCAGATGGGCATATGGTGTTTAAAAGAATACACCAAAGAGGAATGGGTCAAACAGTACACAGTTTCATTAGGGGACATAAGTAATTCAGTCCATAAAGATTTCAGTGTTTTGGCCTTCCGGGAGGATAGGAAGGAGCTTCTGCTAAAATTTGATCGCGGTTGTTTTGTGCATCGCGGTTGTTTTGTGCTATATAACTTGGAGTCTAAGACTTCCACGAAGAAAAAGACCAACAAGTTGAGGCCATATCCTGGGATTTGGGTGCCTCACATAGAAAGTCTTGTATCTTGTACTTCTCCAAGTCCATTTCAGGTTAGGCAGCAGGTGAAGTGAAGTGAAGTTTTAGCTGCGACAGGCTAACATGATCTTGTTTTTTCGATTTAATTTGAACACTTTTTTTATTATATATCTTTTGTCCTTTATTATGTTTTTGAGATAGAAATTTTATGGAATGTGATCTTTAAAAGCAAGCACAGTGATCTCTTTGCATTCAAATTTCATGCAAGGCATTAATGCCCTTCTAATTCAAATAGTGATGCATTATTGTGTTTCAGTGTATAGGGAGCCATATTCTTGCAACATGCAAGGCATGCATGCCCTTCTAATTTACTTTGGGTCGCTTAAAAGTACTTTGTATGCAGAATTTGAACCAGCAATCAGTTGTGATTTCTATATATGAACTTTTTAATAAGGGATTTCCAGTAAATTACTAAAATCAGTTGTGAAACCTTTTAATAAGGGATCTCTAGTAAATTAGTGAATCTTGTTTATTGGACTCAATAATGTACAGTGACAGAAGTGCTTTATATAAAATATATTTTGAGGGAATCAATTGGAAATTCTTATTGGATTGTACAGCACAAAGAATCAAAGGATGCAAATGAGGACAACATTGTGTGGCCGATCTGTTTTCAGATATGCAAAGTTTTGGTGCCCTTTTAGAGAGATCTCGGTAAAGTTGGTAAGAACCGAGGGTAGAAAGAAATAAAAAAGGACTCCAAAATTTGAGTATATTATAGATTCTGAGATTTTTTTGGAGAATATAGATGTTGAGACTCGATTGACATATTGAGCTGAATATATATAGAGAACATTATCTCAACATAACAATCTGATTTGCAAGTGAATTATGGTGTTTGTCTGAAGAGTACTCTAATTAGAAATTAGATATAATTCTAACTATTGATGGTTGTATCTATGTTTCTAGTTGTTTGCCATTAAATTCGAAGGTTATAGAAGAACTTGATTTAATTAACAAACGAAAGAAAGTACAAAGAGGTCCTGAACGGACAATCTAAGTACGATATTTTTTGATTTGGGGTGTGGCGATGGACAAGAAGTGCATTGGCGTCTTCTTTACTCCGTGGACGATTCGATGCAGGGTGAGAAAGCTTACGTTCTCTCTTCGTTCATCTCGATATGCTATCTCTGTATTGGCCGATGGTGGTATGCTTTCTCTCTAAAACAGAAAAAAAAAGCTAGCCCTTAGAACGTTTAAGTTGCTCCTATTTATAGTCATCATGTGTAAACCCCCTGAATTTTCAAATTATTAAATCTGGGATTTTTCCCAACTTTCTGGAATTTTCTGGGAATTTTTTGCAATTAAAATCAAGGTTTTCAATTAATAAATAATTTTTAATTGGCAATAAATAATATTAAAATATCATGAAAATAATATTTTTGGGTGTAAAATGAAAAATTGGACTTAGGGTAATTTTTCTGGATTTTTTTGGACCCCGAACCTATTTTTAAATACCTAAAAACTATTTAACCTATTTATTTATTTATTTATTTTTTATTATTATTATTATTATTATTATTATTATTATTATTATTATTATTATTATTATTATTAATTGTTTCGGCCCAAACCCAGCCGGCCCATTGGGCCCAAACCAGCCCGGCCCAGTCGACTTACCGGGTCGGGTCGGGTCAGCCAGACCCGACCCGCCGTCTGCCCGACCCGGGCGACCGACTCTCCCCCACGACCCGCCCCTGCGCGTTTTCCGGCGAGCTCCGCCACGACTCCGCTCCGGCCGGCCTCCACGCCACGACCCCGCACCCCACGCCACGTCCCCCGCACCCCTCCGCCAGACCCGGCCACCCCCCCGGCGCCCCAGCCCTATAAAACCCCTTCTCCTCTCCGTTTCCCCCACCGTGCACCACCCCGCTCCGGCGCCACCAAGATCACCTCGCCGCCACAGCCACCGCCAGCCCGGCCGCCTCGCCGTGCCCCGCCTACGGCAGCCTCCTCCTCCTTCCTCGTCATCTCCTCCTCCCGTCTCCGGCGTCCCCGACTCCAACAGCAGCGGCAGCTACTCCCCCTTCGAGCCGCCTCCGGCCAGCCGTTCCCGGCGCGCCGCCGACCACCAGCCGCGTCCCAGCCGCCGACGAACCACCCCCCAGCCTCCCCGGCGTTCCTCCGGCCGGACCGCCGCCGGCAACCCCCAAATCAGAACCCTAAACCTAATTCCAATTCTCGTGTCGTGTCGGACACGACACGGACACGACTTTTTCTCGATTTTTGGGTCCTGTTCAGGTACTCATAACTTTCACCTCGTAGCTACGTTTTTAATTCCGCAAATTGCGTTACGAAGCCTGTATGACCCTCTCGGTGCCCGGACAAACCGCTCGGGACATCGCGTCCTGTGGTGATCGCACACCGCGATCCAAAAACAGGAAAAACTAGACCCTGTTTCACCCCGGAACTGAGTGCGCCCCGCCAAACGGGACGACTTGGTCGCGTGCGGTCTTCACAGATACGTACGCATCGTCGATACGGACGTGTGAGTTTTCGTGGAAGCTGATTCGGGTGTGCGTGCACACCTGAATCACGCGTATCCGCGGACATCGCCCCGTATCTGCCTTTTCTGTAATTCATCCTAACTTCGTGCACACATGTCGGATCGAGACGAAACTTGCGCCATCGGACTCGTAGCGATACGCTGGTCCTGTGGGTCAAGTTTGGTTCGATTCTGAGAACGTTGACGAAATCGCGTGTCGTGGGCCCCATAGGCCCCGCTCGACGGGCGATTTTGTGCTCGGCTCATCGGAATCCAAATCTGGAAGTTCCATTGGGTTCGTATCAGCGTTCCTGACCTGTTGACACTAAGTTTGGTGAATTTGGAGACCTTTGACCCGGACACGTTTTTCGGTGCAAAGCGGGCCCACCGGCGGACCCCGTTTTGACCCGAAACTGCCGTTTTTGCCCTTGTCTCCAAATTGGACCCAAGGACAGGCGTTTCTAGCTATTTGACATTTTCTGAGCGTATTGGTAATGTCTATTTCAGCTTTTGGACTCATCTCTGGACTTTTTCCCCAAGAACTAAATTAATCAGATCCAAACAACAGGCAAGTACCTGCACTTCAAGTTAATCTTTATATATTGTGATAATTAATTTTCCTGCCTTACATGTACCCTTGATGATTACACCTAGTGTTAGAAATGCTGGATTTCATGTCTTGAATATTTGAAGTTCCTGTCTTGTTTTTCATGTCGGGTGGGAGAATACCTAGAAGGCATGTAGTTTACCCTTCCCCTTGTCCTGTTTAATAGCTGTTGGTACACGACTGTACCTCAGCCGAATCTCGATTTCCCCTGTTTAATAGCCGTTCATGATGGCCGGATTAGCCTTATAAACCCCTACATGCCAACTATGTATTCTAAAAACAAACACAAGTTCACACAGATAGTTCTGGTCATGTTATATTTCTTGCTGGCTATTGTAGTTTCATTTCCTGTTTCATTTAGTTCTGTTTCTCATATTCCTGTTTACAGTTTAACTCTGAGATAATAATGTTCTGTTATGCTGTTTCTCAACATGATATCAAATATTTAATTGTCATAAATATTTAGTTTAATCTTGTTGTGCACTGTGTACTTTGCTCCTTTCCTGACTGGATCTGTTGATTTAGGCGATGATGAGGATCTTGCCCCTACTTATTATGGTCCCTATGAGGGGACTGATGATACCTATGAGGAGCCAGAACCCACCCAGGAGACCCCTGCTGCTGAGTAGCTAGTAGTAGCTATCTTTCATTTATATTCTCACCTTATTTATCGAGTTTGTCCCCGATTTCACTTTGAAATCCTGTATTAAAACATTTGAATCTGTTGTCACATTTATTTTCAGTTGCAATCTTAAGTTTCAATTCTCATTATTATCTTGCCTATGTTGTTGTGAATGAGCTAGTTAGTAATTATGGATTGACCTAGACAGCGTACTACCGCCGACTCTGCGGCGTAGGCTGGACGTACCCACGCACTCGTGCCCGAATTTCCGGGTGCGGGTCGTGACACGTTTTTATGGTGGCCCATACAGGTCTTAAACTAAAATAGGGTAATACCCTAGGACAGGGTATGGAATAAGATTGAGGATTCTAGGAAAAGCTCATTCACAGTATAGCGTCCTTATTTCAATTCTTGATATCATTGCTGCTCAATTTTTCCTATCGCCTTTGATTTCCAAGTATTCTATTCTGATCTTCCTATCCCTTAATCTTTCAGAATGGTCCAGACCAGGAATACAGTAGGAGGCACATCAGAACCAGCTGAGCAGAATGTGCCCGAGACTCTTGCACTCCCGCCGCCTCCATCTGTTCCGGCAGTTACCCTAGATGGGGCACAGCTACTAGGAGTATTCCAGGGATTGGTGGAATCCCAGAAAGAACAGACGGCACTTCTGCGGACCAGTCTCTCAGAAGCTCTTAAGTCCCAGGAGTCGTCACTCAAGAGGCCAGGGAGTGCCAAAGATTTCAAGAATCTAAGACCCCTGAAATTTTACGGAACTGAGGGCATTCTCTATGCCGATGAGTGGATAGAGAATGTCGAGAGACTCCTGAAGACTGCTCGGGTCCCTGATGACCTCAAAGTGGAGTCCGCAAGCCTGTAACTATTCGACATTGCTCGAACCTGGTTCAGAGATGAACCCCAACTATCTGCTCCTGACATCACCTGGGAAGATTTTAAGAGGTTATTCAAGGAGAAATTCTACCCCGAAGTGGCTCGGGAAGCTCTCGAAAGCCAATTCGAGAGACTGGAACAAGGTAACCTGTCTGTTGATGAATATACTGCTGAATTTAGCAGGTTAAGCCACTTTGCGGAGTACATGGTTCGTACCCCGGAGGACAGAGCCCGTAGATTCAAGAAGGGGCTGTCTCCGGATATTCGCCTTGCTGTCACCACCAGCCGAGCTTGTACCTATGAAGAAATCCTGAGCGTGGCACAAGGCGTAGAGAGAGATATGGGGCATAAACTGAAGCGGGAAAGAGATACCAGAAATGCGGGACCCAACAAACGCCCTTTTCAACAACAACAACAACAGCAGAGGGCCCCGCAGCAAACTCAGCGTCCTCTCCCTCGAGCTCCAGCACCCCAACACCAGGCTCAGGGACAGAACCAACAAGCTGCTGCTTGTAACTTTTGCCAAAAACCAGGTCATACTTGGCAAGTCTGCAGGAATAGGCTAGGTGCCTGCCTCTACTGCGGTTCAGCAGCGCATCAAATGAGGGACTGTCCAGCTGCTCAAGGACGCACCGCTGCACCAAAGGCTCCAGCCCAGGCCAGGGCCCCAGCAGTACACCAGAGGGGACCCCCACTTCCAACACAACAACAACGCTTTGCTCAGCACCAGCAGCAACAGAGGGGTGCACCGCAGCAAGGCCGTGCTTATGCAATGACTCTGGAAGAAGCTGAGGCCACAGCAGACGTGATTACAGGTTCTGTGCTTATAAATTTAATACCAGCTATTACTTTATTTGACTCTGGAGCTTCGCATTCATTCATGTCAGTAGATTTCCTTATGAAGCATAGCTTAATCACTAAACCCCTTAGGAATTGTTATAAGATCATTACCGGTGGAGGAATCATCCCGGTTAGTGATGCCTGTAACAATTGTCCTATTACCTTATGTGGAAGAGAACTGTATGCTAGACTACTTGTAATGCCAGTGCCCAGTTTTGACATTATACTGGGTATAGATTGGTTAAGTCAACATCATGCTACTATAGACTGCCACAGAGGTAGTGTAATCTTCAGGCCCCCTGACAAGCCAGAATTTGAATTTGCTAGAGGTTCTAGAGAAATGGGTAATAACAAAATTTGTGGAGCCCTAATAACAGAAGAAGTGCCACTACCTATCATCTCTGAATACCTTGATGTCTTCCCTGAAGATCTCCCAGGCTTACCCCCAGACCGAGAAGTTGAATTCTCCATTGACTTAGTGCCAGGAGCAGCACCAGTATCTCAAAATCCCTACAGAATCAACAAGAAGGAGATAATAGAACTAAATGAGCAAATCAAAGAACTAGAAGACAAATGCTTCATTAGGTCTAGTGTCTCACCCTGGGGAGCTCCAGTATTATTTGTGCCCAAGAATGACGGAACATCCCGAATGTGTATTGACTATAGGGCATTGAATGCCTTAACAATTAAGAATAAGTATCCCCTGCCCAGGATAGATGACCTATTTGATCAGTTGAGTGGAGCTCGAGTATTTTCAAAGATTGATTTGAGGTCTGGTTACCACCAAGTAAGGGTGAGAAAGGAAGACATCCCTAAAACTGCTTTCAATACCCGGAACGGACACTACGAATTCTTAGTAATGCCGTTCGGGTTGACGAATGCTCCAGCCGTTTTTATGAACCTAATGAACAGAGTTTTCCAGCCATATCTAGACAAATTTGTAGTGGTCTTCATTGATGATATTTTGATCTACTCCTAGACCCCCGAAGAACATGAAGAACATTTGAGGTTAGCATTGGAGACTTTGAGAAAGGAAAAACTTTATGGAAAATTATCTAAATGTGCTTTCTTCCTAGACAAAGTAGAATTCTTGGGGCATGTTGTGACTGGAGATGGAATAGCAGTAGATCCTAAGAAGATAGCTGCAGTAGAATCCTGGCCCACTCCAGACTCTGTAGCTGAGATTAGAAGTTTCCTGGGACTAGCTGGATACTATCGGAAGTTTGTGAAGGACTTTGCAAGAATTGCTGAGCCTATGACAAAATTAACAAGAAAGGATGAAGAGTTCACCTGGACTGATGAATGTCAGCATGCTTTTGAGGAATTGAAGAAAAGACTGACTTCTGCCCCTATTCTGACCTTACCTTCCGGAACCGGAGGTTTCGCTATTTATAGTGATGCTTCTGGAAAAGGTCTAGGTTGTGTACTGGAGCAGAACAAGAAGGTAATAGCCTATGCCTCTAGACAGCTTCGACCCCATGAAAAGAACTATCCAACCCATGATTTAGAATTGGCAGCTGTCATTTTTGCTCTTAAACTATGGAAGCATTATCTTTATGGAGAAAAGGTGGAAATATTTACAGACCATAAAAGTTTAAAATATATCTTCACCCAGAAAGAGCTAAACATGAGGCAAAAAAGGTGGCTGGAACTAATGAAAGACTTTGATATCACTCTTCAATATCACCCTGGAAAGGCAAATGTAGTTGCTGATGCTCTAAGCAGGTATCCTATGGCGATGTACTTGACTATGGACAGACACCTGCTGGAGGACTTGGAAAGTTTAGGTATTGAAGTAATTATCCCAGGAAAAGAAGGCCAAATAATGAACTTGCAGATTCAGTCTACTTTAATGGACAAGATCAAGGAGACTCAGTTTCAGGACGAAGGACTGCGAAGCCTTCGAGGTTAAGTGCAAGCTGGACTAGTAGAAGAATTCAGAATTCATGAAGATGGATCACTGAGGCATGGCGATAGATTATGTGTACCTCAAGGAGACATAAGAGAAGAAATCATACAAGAGGCGCACAGATCGCAATACTCTATACATCCAGGAGCCAACAAGATGTACAAGGACCTGAGGACGCATGTTTGGTGGCATGGCATGAAAAGAGAAGTAGCCAGGTTCGTATCTCGTTGTTTAGTGTGCCAGCAAGTCAAGGCAGAAAGACAAAGACCTGGAGGATTGCTTCAACCCCTACCCATTCCGGAGTGGAAGTGGGAACATATCACAATGGATTTTGTTTCCGGACTTCCAAGGACACCTAGTGGAAAGGATGCAATCTGGGTGATAGTAGATAGACTGACCAAGTCTGCACATTTTCTACCTTTCAAAGTGGGGCTATCTACAGAAAAGCTGGCAGATTTATATATCAGACACATTGTCAGGCTGCATGGAGTCCCAGTAAGTATTGTCTCCGACCGAGATTCAAGGTTCACCTCTCACTTCTGGAAGAGCTTACAAGCCAGCTTGGGGACGCAACTCAAATTCAGCACAGCTTACCATCCCCAAATCGATGGACAATCGAAACGTACAATCCAGACACTTGAAGATATGCTCCGTACATGTGTTCTGGATTTTGGAGGATCCTGGGAAGACTATCTACATCTGGTGGAGTTCTCTTATAATAACAGTTACCAAACAAGTATTGAGATGACTCCATTTGAAGCTCTGTATGGACGAAGATGTCGTACCCCGCTATCATGAGACGACGTTGGAGAAAGAGCCCTGCTGGGACCAGAGATGGTGATCGATTCAGCTGAGAAGGTAAAGCAAATAAGGGACAGACTTCGAGTGGCTCAAGACAGGCAACGACATTGGGCAAATAGCCACCGAAAGCCCTTGGAATTTGAGGTAATTAAATTTATGAAATTCAAGTCAATTTAAACATTTTGATTATGGAACTAAGGCTTGATTATGACTTTATTAAAGGTTGGAGAGCTGGTATTCTTAAAAATTTCCCCGACACGTGGCACCATTAGGTTCGAAAGGAGTGGAAAACTCAGCCCAAGATTTATTGGACCTTTTGGCATTCAGGAGAAAATCGGAGAAGTGGCATACCGACTGGCATTGCCACCCTCTCTGGATGGAGTACATAACGTCTTCCACGTGTCGCAGCTGAGGAAGTACGTGTCGGACCCCAGCCACATTTTGGATCACTCAGAGCTCGAAGTAGGCCCAAGTCTGACTTACCAAAAGCAACCCGTGGAGATACTGGATCGATCGGAGAAAGTTCTGCGGAACCAGGCTATCTCCCTGGTTCGCGTAGCTTGGAAGCACCATTCTCCCGACGAATCCACCTGGGAGCGAGAAGACGAGATTAGAGAGCGATACCCCTATCTTTTTGAACCCTGAGATATTTTATTTCTCGTGCCTTGTTATTCTTAAATTTCGAGGACAAAAGTTTTGTAAGTTGGGTAGGTTGTAAACCCCCTGAATTTTTAAATTATTAAATCTGGGATTTTTTCCAACTTTCTGGAATTTTCTGGGAATTTTTTGCAATTAAAATCAAGGTTTTCAATTAATAAATGATTTTTAATTGGCAATAAATAATATTAAAATATTATGAAAATAATATTTTTGGGTGTAAAATGAAAAATTGGACTTAGGGTAATTTTTCTGGATTTTTTTGGACCCCGAACCTATTTTTAAATACCTAAAAACTATTTAACCTATTTATTTATTTATTTATTTATTATTATTATTATTATTATTAATAATTGTTTCGGCCCAAACCCAGCCGGCCCATTGGGCCCAAACCAGCCCGGCCCAGTCGACTTACCGGGTCGGGTCGGGTCAGCCAGACCCGACCCGCCGTCTGCCCGACCCGGGCGACCGACTCTCCCCCACGACCCACCCCTGCGCGTTTTCCGGCGAGCTCCGCCACGACTCCGCTCCGGCCGGCCTCCACACCACGACCCCGCACCCCACGCCACGTCCCCCGCACCCCTCCGCCAGACCCGGCCACCCCCCCGGCGCCCCAGCCC
>JAYESA010000016.1:83174662-83321720 GCA_036927795.1 Iris macrosiphon
GTGTACGTCCCTCAGAAGTCCATGAAAGGTCAAGCCTTGGCTGATTTCTTAGCTGCCCATCCAATTCCAGAAACCTCCAAATTATATGAGGATATTCCCGACGAAGTTGCAGAATGTAATTCGGCAACGGAAGGTGATATATGGCAGCTATTCTTTGATGGTGTTTCCAGAACTGGTCCTAAGGGAAACGTGGTTTCAGGAGTAGGAATTGTTCTGGTGACTCCTGATAAACTCGTCATCTATCGAGCATATTCTCTTAGTGAACCATGCTTTAATAATGTGGCAGAATATAATGCTCTATTAATTGGGCTTCAAGTTGCTAAAGAATTGGATATCGAATACTTGGAAGCTTTTGGTGATTCTCAGCTGATCGTCAATCAGGTCAGAGGAATATATAAAGTCCACAATCCGGATCTCATTCCTTATCACCGAACAACGATCGAGATAGCAATTTCTTTTAAAAGATTCTTCTTAGAACATCTTCCTCGATCTCAAAATTTGGAAGCTGATGCTCTAGCCAGTCTAGCTGCAGATCTAGCTATTCCTATAAGAAGGCAGAATTCGGTGATCCTTCTTAACAGAGACTTATTTTGTGTGAAAAATAATTTTCACATAGAACGTAGCTATGCTATAAACATGGTTCCTCCTAAGAGAGATTGGAGAAGTCCCTTTATAGACTTTGTGTCATATGGAATCTTACCAGAGGATCCTAAAGAGGCAGCATCTATCAAAAGACGATCGCTACGTTTCTATTTTGATGCTTCTTCACAAAGTTTGTATCGCCGAACATATGATGGACTACTGTTACGATGTCTCTCTGATGATGATGCAAGGCGGGTTATCCGAGAAGCTCACGATGGAGTATGTGGAGCACATCAACCCGGTCCTAAGTTACAGGATCGTATCAGAAGGATGGGCTACTACTGGCCTACTATGATTGTAGATGCCGTGAAATATGCAAGACAATGCAAAGCCTGTCAGGTTCATGCAGATTTCATACATCAACCTTCTAAATATTTACATCCTACTATTGCATCATGGCCCTTTGAAGCATGTGGTATGGATATCATTGGTCCTATTCATCCTTCGTCTTCTAGAGGACAACGGTTCATATTACCTATCACTGATTATTTCTCCAAATGGGCGGAGGCGATTCCTCTTGCTGAGGTGAAGACATCCAATGTGATCAGCTTTATCAAGCATCATGTAATTTATCGCTTTGGGATACCCTGAAGGATAATTCATGACAATGGACCTCAATTCATCAGTGAAATATTTTACCGATTTTGCGATAAGAATCGGATACAAAATATGGCCTCAATGGCATATAATCCTACTGCTAATGGTTTGGCGGAAGCCTTCAACAAAACTATCATCAAACTCTTAAAGAAGTTTGTCTCTTCGAACAAAAGAGATTGGAACAAAAAATTGGGGGAATGTCTGTGGGCATACCGCACGATGGTACGAACACCAACGGATTGTACTCTATTTTTATTAGTTTATGGGTGTGAAGCAGTTGTCCCTATTGAAATTCAAATTCCATCACTCAGAATAGCAGTGGCTAATGAGCTGACTCAGAAAAATAATGATCGTTTAAGACTTCAAGAGCTAGAAGGGTTAGACGAGAAACGCCTTCAAGCTCAACAGCGCATCGAGTTCTACCAAGAACGCATCTCCAGAGCTTTTAATCAAAAAGTGAAGGAAAGAGTGTTCAAAGTTGGCGAGCTAGTTTTAGCTGTGAAGTTGCCAATGATCATTACACATAAAAGTAAGGGGACATTCCAGCCCAAATGGGAGGGCCCTTATATGATTGAAACCATATCTTCAAATGGCGCTTACAGATTAGCCAAGCCTAATGAAGATTTGATAATGGCTCCTATCAACGGCAAATTCCTAAAAAAGTATTATGCTTGATCTCCTTTGCTTAATGGGGTATGGTGAAAATTTCATTCTGATGACACTACATACAAAGATTAGCTGAATCATATTTTATCATATTATTATGACCTCTGAATAGATATGTTTAACTAATTTGAAACTTCAAAACCTATCATGTCCATATTACCTCTGATAGTGTTTTGTATAAAAATTTAGTTGGATCATATTCTATCATGTTCATATTACCTCTGATTAGATATATTCGGCTAAACCTTACCGAAAGTATATCATGTCCATATTACCTCTGATATCAGTTTCATCTTAGCCTATCATTTATATTCTAAAGTGATGGGTCCACAAAGTCAAAAAATATATCTTTATTATCTCTGGGAATAGCAAATTACAAAAAGAGCAAAAAAGTACATTATTGGGGAGGAGCAGTTAAATCGCGGATCTGTTGCGCCAAAGCAGCCATCCTTTCATTCCTGGAGTTCAAAATGTTGGTGCGAGCCCGTCCCAGCCTTGCTTCATCATTGCTCAAGAGAGATAGTTCGGACAGAGAATCAACAAAACTTGCGTGGATGACACCCACATATGTTAAGTTCTGTTGAGCTGTATTCACTTGGCTCTCCAATACATCACGAACTAGCGATGCTTTGAGTAGCCTCTCCCTTGTTTGAGCAAGTTCAGCTTCCAATTCTCGAACCCTTACTTCATATCCTTCACATTCGGCACGGCACTGGGTTAGCTGAGGAATACTCTCCACCAATACTGCTTGCTCTTTCTCCATCTCTTGTTGATGTTCCTGGATGGATTTGTTTAAAGTTTCT
The DNA here is from genome assembly GCA_036927795.1 of Iris macrosiphon. NCBI lineage: Eukaryota > Viridiplantae > Streptophyta > Magnoliopsida > Asparagales > Iridaceae > Iris > Iris macrosiphon. Next base: position 83,177,371 of record JAYESA010000016.1, read on the forward strand.
GTCTTCTGAACAAATTCCGCAGTTAGGGAGTCATACTCAGCCTGAACCAAGTCATTGATGCTGCCTCGAGATAGTTGCAAATATTCGTTAATGGGTTATTCTAAACCATTAACCATTTGCTCTAGCTTATTAGCTCTTTCAGTGTCATTAAAATTTCTAATCTGCGCTATAGTGAGATTGGAGGACGTCTTCAAAGCATCAAAGCCTAGATTCTTCTCCAGCACCATGGATATCAATTCTTTCAAAGTGAGGTAGAATATGCTACTGTATTGTTCAACTAGCATAGCAAAGCTCGAATGGACGCTGGAAGTGGCCACAATATCGATAAATCTCCTTTCTGGAATGACTGCAGAGGATGTTTCCACAGTCGTTGCTTCAACAGATGGCGCGACAAAAGAAGAGACACCAACAACAGTTGAAGTTGCTGGCATGCTCAACGAAGGAGGCACAGTCGAGATGGTGGGTTCATCCACCTCTGATATTATTTGAACTGCTGCTGGCGGGATTACATCTGAGAATGTTGCGGATGAAAGATCAACAGTTTCAAGGTATGCTTCTTCGACGATGGCCACCGCCGTTTTATTAGCTGGATTCGCAACAAAATTAGAGGTTTTTTCAGCTCCGCCCTCCCCAGAAATGTCTTCGCCTGAAAATAAGATAAGAGAAAATTAATATCAATTTGATGATAAATTTTCCTTAAAAAAACGTGAAGACAACATTTACCCATGGCCGATGGTATGTATATTGCGTCTACAGCCTGTATAGCTAAATCATTTCTTAATGATGCTAAACAAGCTATCATACCTGGCAAGGAGGGTACACCAACTGACGCTTGTGGGTAGTCATCCCAGTCATTACCCAGATCCACTCAAGGTTCATCGGGTGGAATCTCGCTTGAAATACTTACAGATGAAGGAGGGGCTAGCCCCATTATTTGTCTGGGTAAAGGTATACTGATTATTATTGAGCTCGACCTCGAAGACGATATATAAGCATCACCAGTAACGGTGGTGACGGCAGCAGTCGTGGGCAAAGAATCTCCAGCACTTTCAGCTGGGACTGTGGAGGCTCCTTCTTTAAAAGGTGAAGGACCCCTAATCAAAGAATTATCACCAACAGGGAAAACAATATGTTCACTCCTGGAAGAGGCCCCTTGGTGGAAGTCTTTTTAGGACCTCTTGTAGTCTGCTTCTTCTTGTGGGGGGAAGGCTCTTTCAGAGTAGAAACCTTTCGTTTATTGGAAATAATGAGAGGCTCTGCCGGAGGAGCTATTATGCCTCTCGGTAATATCAACAAATAGTCATCTACACCAGTAGTTTCATCACCTTCATCAGAGGAGACAGATGGTATCTCCTCTCTTCCAGTGGACTTATGGGAGGGCATTCTGAAACTTCCATATACATCAAAATCACGATGGAAGGTATTGATGGACACATAAAACTGTGCGTATGAATGAAGAATGCGAAACTCCATGGAGAGAGAAGTCGCAGGCACATCAAAGGTTGCTCTAGTACAACCCATGATGAAATACCGCCATCCTCTAGATCTATCAATAAGTCCACCTTTGAATTTGAAGCTGGTGATGGGATTTCCCACATGCAACTGATCATACCCAAACTGCCTGGCGAAACGGCCAGGCAGATAAGGCTCCAAGTAGCAGTGGTCCTCACTTCTATACAGCAGGTGGGAAGGTCTAATGCAGACCAACCAGTAAAAGGCTTCAGGAGAAAGAATAGTCTTCCCCTGACCTACATCCTGAAGTTTAGTCCCCTGTTGATTGATATGTACGGGGGGGACGGTGCAGAAGAATTTTCAACTATGGACAAAATTTAGTGCTAGTCGACAATCTATGACGCTAGTCACATTCCAAAAAGAATTCTTGTAATTCAACAAGAAGTTATTGCTTGAACCACTGGTAGATCCGGGAGACATTACTCTGGTGTTGTGGAGGATTAACCATCCCATCAGATATAAGAATGGCAATTCCACTCTGGGATATCCTTCACGCTGTGTAGTATCGGCCAGCAGCCCATCAGTAATAGCCCTCAGGCCAGCTTGTATCCTGCTTACCATGGCAAGGAGCAGGCCCAATCTTGCTCCAAATACGCACTGTGGGCCATAAGGTGTTGCGATAAATACGATCCGCAGACGCGATGCCAGGCACCACCCATCGGCGTAGCCAAATAGAAAGAAAGCCAGCCAGTTGAGCTTCTCTTGACAGAGGCTTTTGGCAATGCCTCATATAACTGTAGGCTTTGATTCCTGCAGGATAACCCCCTATCTCTTCATTGAGAACACAATCTGGAGCCCCTGTATCTTCAATAAGATCATCGATTGTGTTGGCATTAAGAATGCTTAGAGGGTTCAAAGGTTTATCTTTGCTATCTACAACATTGTCCTGCTTGGCATTTCTAGCCTGATGGAAGAAGAGGTAGGATAACCATTTGTTAATATGGGATAAATCAGAGGGATCTCTGTAGAAGGTGGTGCATACAAGATAGTGGCTCATTAGCTCTTGGTACACTGCCACTACCCGAGGGTTGGTATCCCTTAACTCTCTGTTGGTGGAGACGTATTCTTCATAAGGGATGTCTCCCATTGGCAGCTTTGAGATATCTTCCATCTCATGAAGGTCTAGGCCCAACTCACCTATCGGAGTGGCGAAAGTCCCAATTAGCGAGTTATATCGCTCCATCAAAGCTAAGAACAAATTGGGGTTGATAGGCAGCCCTACACTAGTAGCACTCACAGCCTCAAATAAGTTAATACTTTCCAGCTCCATCTGAAAGTGCTTCAGGGCCCATGCAGTTAACTTGGCCTATCGAAGATTCTGGGGGTTAAGCCATCCACTAGTGTGAGGGTTAACCTTGGAATATACTCCTCCCAGCCCCATGAATTCATTGCAGAAAGTTGCCATTTGAAATGGCTGAATCAAGGAAGAGTCTTCACTAGGGACGCTGCCTGGTAATAAACCTCTGAAGGGCATAATAGGGCCTGAGGGACTGCTTACAAAGGATCCTCGGTTTAATCCTTTCTTATAAAAGATCTTCCCTGGCTGGCCATGAAGATCAGGAGTCAGAGTCCATATCATCCTTCTGGGATGTGTGGCATGGAAGAATGCAGAAATGGGGTAATCTCTGGACATCTTTGGCAGATACATGATAGTGCCCTCAACAGAAAATACCCAGCCTTCCTTCTTGGGCTTTGTCTGGGATTGCTTATCAATAACATCCCCAAATAAGAAAGTTGGTTTCTTATACTCAGTACCGTCTATGTACGTCAAGGGTTCCCTACTGATCATACTCAGCAACATTCTTTCTCCTTGGGCCGAGATCAGAGTTCCCCTTTCTTGAGGATACTCATTTTCAGAGATGGGGAAAGTCACATGGGACAAGTCCTCCAAGTAGTTGGAATTCAGCATTCCAGTAGCAGAGCCCATTACTTCAGCCAGAGGGGGGATCTGTAGGTCCACTACAAAAAGAAAGAATAAGTCAGTTTTACGCTGGAATTTACTTTAAGCGCGTAAAACGTAAGGTGCTACACTTTTGCATTATACGCCAAAACTTGACAGTCTGAGTTTTTACGCCAGACTGCAAAAATTTGATTTTATGCTAGAATTTACTTCCAGTGCGTAAAACTCAAGGTTTGCAGTATACGCCAAAACCTAACAGTCTGAGTTTTTACGCCAGACTGCAAAAATTTGAGTTTTATGCTGGAATTTACTTCCAGTACGTAAAACGCAAGGTTTGTAGTATACGGCAAAATTTGACAGTCTGAGTTTTTACGTCAGACTGCAAAAAAATAGAGTTTTACGCTGACACATTAAGAATGTGGGTATATTTGCGCATACACGTATAATGTGTGCGAAGGGTTTTATTCCTCTAGAAGTTTTTACTTGTGATGCCCGGTGCACAGCTTGACGGCGGAGCACTTCGTTCAGAACGAGGCTCGCTTGGCCTAGTAGGAGTCACTCGTGCTTGAGCAGAGAAGCGAGATGATGAAGCGACTTTCTTTACCTTAGCAGCGGAGGTCTGTTTTGGTGCTATGGCGAATCTGAGATTTTTTTTAGAAAGAGACGAAGAGTTCTCAGAAAGAGACGAAGGGTTTTTCTCTCTCATGACCTAGGTCTATTTATAGAGTTCAAATAACTCTTCGAATCTTTAACCAAATCCGATCTTATCATAATCAGTTATGATTTGGGACCACGTCAGCCGATCATTTGAAAAGGAAGACAGATAGTCATGCTGCATAACGGATCCCTGATTTTACGCTCAGATTTTACGTGCAGAGCAAGGATCCATGATTTTACGCTCAGAAGTTACAGATCTACGATTTTACGCTTGGATGCTACAGATCTATGATTTTATGCTCAGAAGCTACATATCTACGATTTTACGCTAGGAAGCTACAGATCTATGATTTTACGCTCAGAAGCTATAGATCTACGATTTTACGCTCGGAAGCTACGGATCTATGATTTTATGCTCAGAAGTTACAAATCTACGATTTTACGCTCAGAAGCTACGAATCTATGATTTTACGTACAGATCAAGGAGCTATGATTTTATGCTCAGATGCTAGGATCTATGACTTTACGCGCATCTTAAATTACGCGGGACATATCAATTAGCAGAATACGCGTATACATTGATAAACCTGAGTTTTTACGCTCAAGAAAGCCAGTTACAAGAGTTTACGCAGAAAATGCTCTTCTTCCCCAGTCGAAAGGACTTCATCAGACGAAGGGCCAAGGAGTTCCCTGAAAATATCTGTCTTCATTGAAGATGACTTTTTGGCCATTGGTAGTTCATTCGAAGTTTAGCCAGAATCTTTTACATCTAGTTCAGGGATGGCCTGTTCGGCGGACATTTTTTGCCCTGTCTCGAGAATCTTTCGAGAAGCCATTTTTGAAGACGATGTTCTGAGTAGATGTTCTTCGAAGGAGAAATGACGGCTCAGAATTCTATGTAACTCATCGTCCAAAAACAGCATGACAATTGGATTTTTAAGACAATTTAATGCTAAAAGAGCTTTTTTATGCATCTTCCTCTATGCGTAAAAGTCGGAACGTGACTGAAGGCATATTTGTCAGAGTCAGAGTCAGCGTAAAAATTACTCAAGCATGTTGAAGCTGCGTATTATCAGACTTCCTCACAGCAATATGGCAAATCAATAGTGCATAAAAAAAAGATAAGTTTATTAATCATGATTACATATGATGGAAATCCATTTTTTTTACAAAGAATTTTTTATTAATATTCAAGATCACGATTACATATGATGGGAATCTATTACGCGAGGTTCTCATCTGATGGAGATCTTTATTTCTTCTTCTACAGCACTTCTTCGGCCGGGGGCCAAGAAAATGGTGAATGGAGGGAGGATACAGAACTAGGCTTGTTTAAATTATTCAAACCAACCCTCCATACGTCATCGGCGGCCATGCTTAGATTTGCGTTAGGGATTCAGACCCAACACAATACTGGAAGATACGGCCAAGCTGCCCACCAGGGTCCAGCTTCATAATAGGAGAAAATACAGCTAGCAAGCTGTGTGGTCTAATGCGACCCTTCCTCTCTCTTTGACGAATCGCCATATAAAATCGCTGATTATCTCGAGCAAAGGAAGCTATGATATCCTTCCATGGTCTATCATTGCAGAGAATATTTGCTCAAAGATGCCTCTTTTTACGGCTCCTTACATGCTGGAAGAGCATAATCTTCTTCTTTCTCAGGTCAGCCCAATGAATCTCAGCAGCCATCTTTGTGGTGAAGGGAGTATGGAAAAACAAGTTTATTTGCTTGCCCTTATATAGGTAGAAGAGAACATGCAAATCCCAACAACTTCTTAAATATCGCCAAAAAATCAGCCTCAAAGAACGAGTCAAATTTGACCATTTCATGCTTCATTCAAAGTATTTCAAATTACGAGGAATTTGAAAACTTTGAAGGGGGTCTTGTAGAATCATGAAATACGCTAGAAAATTATACGCGTATTATACAGTCAAAACCCATAACATACGTAAAGTTCGCATAAAATAGAGCTTCAGAGCTACCCGTGTAAAATAGAGCTTCAGAGCTGTTTGGCATAAAGTAGAGCGTCAGAGCTGTTTGGCGTAAAGTAGAGCTTAAGAGCTGCCCGCGTAAAGCAGCGCTTCAAGGCTGTTTTGGCATAAAAAGGTTGTTATACCTCCCTGCATAAAGTTTAAAATACGTTTTTATTGCAGCGTAAAAGTTATACGAGGAACTCTTCGTATTCCTCGGATGAATTTGTCAGACAAAACAGTGAACCTGACTCATGACAAAAGTACTGCACGATGATCGAGAGGACGGCTGTGATGATGATTTTGCACAGAGACCCAGGCTGTTATTTAGTGACATATTCTTGATACAAGTTATTTTTATGCATTCGAAGAATACGCTGCCTATTCTACATGGGCATAAATGAGTTTTTACGCTCAAGATGAGACAAAATCAGACGCCACATCAAAAGCTGTTTCTCGTACAGAGCTCGAGGCATATCTCTGCATTTAATGCACGAGATGGAGGCAGATCTCTGTATTTAATGCATGAGATTTTGTTCTATTTTTAAATGACTGGGAAAGCTAAAACTGTGGCTAATACGCTCACATCACCATCCTTGCATTTTACGCCAACCAGGCTATTTTCAATTATAGGAGTACGCCGTATGCTATCTCCTCGAAATACGCCAATCCAGCTATATTTACAAAGGTACATGATAAGGCTATTTAGCCCAGAATACGCTTAGGACCTCAATCGTGACGGATAATTGGCTATCTTATGCTGGTTATCTATTATTCATGAATCATCAAGTTTTACGCAGAGTTTGGCTTTTACGCCAACAAGACAAATTATTTGGCTTTTACACCAACCAACTTTACGCAAGGGGAAGTTACCTACGTGGCTTGCATGTCATGATCTTCAAGAAGCATTTATACAGGTTACCTCATAAAGGGACACGTGTCATATGCATATTCAGAAGACAATGGGAACGTGGGTAGCAGTTATCATAACCGCAGCGTAAAAGAAGTCTTCTTCTTCACAGTTTGGTCTTTTACGCCAACAAGACAGTTATTTGGCTTTTACGCCAACCATCTTTACGCAAGGGGCAGTTACCTACGTGGCTTGCATGCCATGATCTTCGAGAAGCAGTTATACGCGTTACCTTATAATGGGACACGTGTTATACACAAATTCAGAAGATTATTTGAACATGGGTAGCAGTTATTATAACCGCCGTGTAAAAGATGCAACAGTTTGGCTTTTACGCCAACTAGACAGTTATTTGGCTGATCTCTATAAATAGAGACCCCTGGTCACAGGGTAGAAAGGATCAGACATAAGCACAAGGAGAGATCGGAGAGAGAGAGCACAGACAAAAAGTGTTGGTTGACAACTTTGGCAACGAGAATTCAATCCCACTTGCAACCTTTGAAGCTTCTTCTTCTTCTACAGCACTTCTTCATCATCGTGTGGTCCAAGGGACAAAGTGATCGACCGCAGATCAGACTCCTATAGCAATACTTTCCCAGAATCATTTTATTGTACTTAACATCCTCGTATAGGATCAATTATACTCTTTTTCTTATTTGTGAACAAAAAGGTTTCGTATAAACCTCTTCTTTGTTTATCACCAAACAGAGAGTACAGAGAAGAGTCCTAAAGGACAGTTTAAGTACAAATTTATTTTGATCTAGGGGTGACGATGGAGGGTTAGGAGTATAGCAACTCTCTTTACTCCATGGATGATCCGAACGCAGAAATCTCTCTCATTGGTTTTAGTGTGAATCCACAGGTAGCCAGCTTCTTGCATGGGGGTATTACCCTACTATTTATAGTCATTTAGTGGCCTCATAGATTTTGGGCCGCATGGATGGTGGGGTTTGTCACATGTCTCTTCTCAACGGAAGGGTGCTACAATTGTGCACAGGAATCTGGGATCCGCTGCCACGTGAACATTTGTTAAAGTTTTGTTGTTTGCTGAGTATCTGGCCTGTTCTCAACTCTGTAGGCGCAACTTGGTCAAATGGACACGTGATCGCTATTTTGTTGGAGAGGAACACTCAATTGTAATAGCAATACTTGATGGACGTAAAATCTAGGATATATGTGGCCAAAGACGCACGGGACGCACGGAGTCTGGAACGCATGGGTACCAGAGACGCATGGACCGCATGGACCGCATGGAGTCTGGAACGTATAGGCCAGAGTCGCATGGGACTCATGGAGTCTAGGACGCGTGGGCCAGAGATGCATGGACCGCATGGAGTCTGGGATGCATGGGCCAGAGCTGCACGGGTTCTTTTTGTCGTGTTGTCCATGTGGCTCTACACCACCCTTGGGACTTTTGCCCCTTAGTGTGTTCTCGTCCTTCGAGGCGATCAAAAAAATCCTTTTTGTCAGGATTCTGTGTCAGGTGCCATCTTTGTTGTTAGTACATCATGTCAGGTCGACCTGCGGCCAGTCGTCAGGACGCTTGTTTGGACCACATGGATATCCCTTTTCTGGGTCGGATTGTGTCCATACGATCCATCATCTGTTGAGTTTTATTTGGGGTGCATGGATGTAAACCCCCTCGTCAAAAATAGGATTTAATTAATTATTTACTGAGATGAAACCGTAATCCAAATTCCACGTACCCAAATTAGGGTATCAGACTACACCAAACTTGTTAGACCACGACTCCTGTGTACCACCCAAATCTAGTTCCTTATGTTTCCGACGCATTAGTAATTTCCGAGTTGAATTATTAAATTTAAATCAAACTTAAAGCCAATTTACCCCAAGCAGAACCAAACCCAGCCCACATGCGCTTTTGAGTGGATCATTTCCAACCCAACAAGCCGGACAAGCCCAACCCTCGAGCTTAGCCTATCATCTCTACCACCCATATAAATATACATCTATTCACTCAAACTCTAGATTTTATATCACCCTCCTCCCCTAACCCTAGCCGAGTACTCCTCCTTTGCACCAACCATCACGACCACCACCCTCCATATATTGTCGACCACCACCCTCCATATATTGCCGACCACCACCCTCCATATATTGCCAACCATCGCCCCTACACAGCCGACAACCCCCGACCCGCTGCTCCCGAACACCCCTGACCCGCTGCAGCCAAACACCCCGACCCGCTGTAGCCGTACACCCCCGACCCGCTGCCCCCGTGCACCGCTGCCGCGCCTGCCGAGAGTGCCGCCGCTGCTGCCGAGACTTGCCACCGACGCCGGAGCTCCACTGACCACTGGCGAGTGTGCACGACGACAAGCAGAACCTCCTCCCCACGTTCATCCTCGTAGGTAATACTCATTGGCCTCTTTCCCTTGTATCGTGAATAGTTTTATCATCGTGTCGTCGTGTCGTGTTTGGCATGGACATGAAATAGTAACTCGGAAACCCTAACTTATGAATAGGTGCCAAATCAGATTTCTTAATAACGAACCAGTTAGTAATCAATAACTAGTGAACATCCTTGTAAGTAGAATGGTTAATTAAGACTTGTAAAGCATTGATAAACCTGGATATCAACAAGAAACGCTTAATACGGAGGTTAAGGACCGTTAATTATACTAAACATAATTAGCTGGGTCGTATAACCTTAGCATTGTCTATCGTGGGATACACGATGACTGAAGACAGGGCACGTGTGTATCTTAGCTACATGCACCGCGACTCTGTGTTCGACCGACGTGATCCTTGCGTCAGTGCTGAAAAGCAACGTAGCGTATATATTACTTAGGGTCTGATGATTGATTGTTATATTATATTGTGTGTTAGGACCATTGGATCAGCCAGAAGATACTGCAGGAACCGGCTTCTGGCATTCACAGCTTCAGGACACAGGCAAGATACCTTGTTATATTCACTGTCTAATTTAAATATGCATCTGTTGTATTGTATTCTTGTTGCTTGTAGTTTATACAACTGTGCGCGTCCGAGTTGTCTCGGGTGCATTCGACGGGTACGTCGATGAATAGTGTATATGGGCTTAGCTTTTAGTAGACTCAACCCATTGGACGATACTCTGTTATTGTTTGAGACCTGACACCTTACACGGACACTGATATATATTCATATTGGGATGCGGGTTTGCGCACTCGACTAGCTATCGTTGCGTATCACCTACATCACGGTTAGTAAGTAGTCAGGACATAGATTAGAGACTTGGCATATAGATACATGGTATGCACGTCGAGTAGTCGACTTGCGTATCTACATTGGGAGGGGAGAACAGCTAGGAGGCGTATGGGGTACACACATTAGAGCCGTAGTTTCGGAGGAACCTCGGGTCCAATGACTTTCCCTTTATACTGATGCCACGTTCTTCGGAGCAATATGGACGATATACTGTACAGATGCCATTCTCTTCGGAGTATGGACGCTATGCCTACGCCTACTCATACGCATCAGAGTTGGCCTCACATTGCATTCACTTAGATGGCTAGCACACCCTTATTGTATTTATTTTATTCAGTATTCATATATAGCATGTTGTTTTCTTGTATCTTGTTACGTCCCTCTGAGGACCTGGTTTCTTCCCAGATTTGGACGAGGCTTACTACCCCACCGTATACGGCCCAGGACAGGAGACGAGATTTGTTACAGCTGAGGAGTTGGAGGTGCAACCGTCAGAGTTCCCGTGATCAGTTGGTAGGCCTTTAGCCTAGTTGGAGGGCTTCATTATATACTCAGCTGATGCCCTAGTTATTATCTTTTATATCTTCTTTCAGTACTTTATTTCGTCATAGTAGTGGGTTTGTTCCCACCAGACATCACTGGTTGTACTATGATATCTTGAGACTGGTATTTATCAACCAGCAGTTTATTTAGTGTTTCTTGCTCTTTATATTGTGGATGAGATTAGATTACCTGTTATTGATTGATATTGGATATTTAGTATTATAGGACAGCGTAGCACTCTTCGTAGATCCATTAAATTGGGATATCCTCGGAGACGTGTCAGCTGGCCATTGCCACGTGGCCTGGTTCCATGTATTTTGGGACTGGGGCGTGACAATGGACATCAGATACATGGATAGATCTTTTCCATGCTTCTACACCTATGTTATTAATGTTCAAACTACGGTGAAGTATCCTAATACAACAACTGGATTTAAATTGATTTTAAAATATTCTAAATAAACACAATCAATATCGAATACACACAAAATACCTATTTTGGGTGATGGATTTTACAGTAACCTCTTATCCTAATATCTATATCCTACTGCAGGCTCGTAGTAGTATGACTAACTTGAGTACTACCACGATATCTCACTAGTAGTGAAGTCCGACCTGTATGGGCTACCATAATAATGTGTCACGACCCATACCAGGATATTAGGCATGAGTTATGGGTACGTCCATCCTACATCGCAGCATCGACGGTAGAATATTGTCTAGGTCATCAATATCTAACTATCAATATCATACAATAATATGATCACAACCTGTCAATAATATCTCACTCCATAAGGAGGACGTGATAAATAAAATACGATAAAGTACTCAATTACAGTTCTAAAGTACGATATGATAAAAGATAGGAAGTAGAGTCACAAGTCTAAAAAAAGTTATCACAACCTCAGTATCAAGTCTAAAACCAATATAACATCCTAAATAGTCTAAGTAGTCTTTGGAGACAAATCCAGTAGCAAATAAGGTATAGTAGGTGACTAGCTAAGCAGCAACTATCTGAGTCTCTCCGTATACAGGGATCTGCTCCTCCTGAACAACCTGATCATAATCAATAGCCTCACCCTTTTGGGTTCCATAAAAGTTGGGACAAAAGTACTCCAAATCAAGTTCCAAAAATGTTATCCAATCAAGATTGGAGCAAATCACATAAACTAACAATATTTTTATTTAATCGATAAAGACTATAAAACTGAAATAACACATGCAATACATGATAAGAGAATAATAACAGTAAATATAGTGAGAGCAGGAACATAGCATAGTAAATAAAAAGAATAAGTAAGCAGGAATATAGTAACGTAATCAATGAATATGAACTATAATAGGAATAATGCTTTAGAATAAGTATTTTGAAATACTAGTTTCTTATGTGATCGTCTTGGGAACACGGGCTAAATAAGACCAGGCTCAACCACGTAGGGTTGGCTATGCACACGAGCTATAATAGGGTCAGGCTCAACTATACGTGAATTGTATAGTTGGCTATGTACATGAGCTATAATAGGGTTTGATCACATGAAAAACTATTACTTCCAACCCTCGACTAGTATAATTGATCTGAATTAAGACACGTCATAACACGATAATCATGATGCATGATCTAACACATGAGCACGATGATCACGGTATATATAATCACTGGGAATAACATCTCCTGACTAGTATCGAAGATATACTAACCCATGTACCCTCATATCGGGAATCAATTATACAACACTAAGAACGTGAATTATAGTAAATATCAAATAAAGAAACTATCAGAGAATGTACTCGCTTGTGGTCCTGAGCAATGAATATCAAACAGTGCCCGAACCGGAGTCAAAGTGACCTAAATATGAATTATCAATATCAAAGGATGATTTGGAAACATAAATAAGCTTAATTAATTATATATTAGGTCTTTTGGTTATTTCTAGTATAATTGGGGTCAAACTAGTAAATTCCTATTTTTGGGTTCTAAGATACCTATTAAGGTAGTCTATGAAGCCATACTAGTAATATTAAGTCTATATTAGGTTATCCCCAAGTTATCTCTAGGTTTCTAGGCCATATTAACTAGTATAGTATACAACGTATAGTTAGTGACTAGCCAATTAGAATTTGCAAGTATTAGTTAATGCTAATTATTGTTAGTCATGACCTTAGTAATTAGAATTAATTAAGTTTAGTTGTCATGAAGAAAATATTTCTCTTAGTTGTAGAGGTTCCTTCCTTTAGTTAATTAAATTTTATTCATGACAAATGGAAAGGGACAAACTTGATATTTTGGCATGACCAAACCTTACTATAAGATATAAATTCAATTTAGGGCTCATCCATTCATTTTATTTCACTTATTAGCCTCATTTTTTCCAAAGCTTCTTCTTCCCCAAGGAAACCCAATTCTCTACCAATATCACTCAATCCACTTCCAATTTCACTCATTCACACCATCATGAAGGCCTAGAGCATTGGAGAGCACAAGAAGATCCATAGGAGAGGAGCTTGCCAGAAGATTATGTCAAACACATCCTTTTTGTGTCAAATTCGGAATTCTCCAAAGAGGCTACTAAAATACTAGATAATTCTCTCAATTTTATCAAATTCATGGTAAAGAACACCCCTTGGACATGTAAAAACCTTTCCATGGTTAAATTTGACTTTCCAATGGTAGATCTAGGTACTAGGAGCCCTCAATTTGGTAGATCTAAGTTAGTATCATGATTTGGGGGCTCAATTTGGGGAAAATCCCAATTGTATTCATTGAGTATGTGTATTGTGTCCTAATGAGGACTATTGATGTTTATTTGATGGTGTGAAGGTATTTTTGTGTCCAAAATTGGATACGTAGAGTCCGTATCTTGATACGTCATGATATGTATAGGTGGACTTGGTAAATTGGGTATATATATGTGTTCTTTTGTCCAAAATAGCCCAAATTTGTCATAGTATTCAGTCTCATTTTTAGCAGCCATAGCAAATTAGAATTGTCATAACTCCTAACTCAGGACTCTCATTAATCTGTTATTTCTTTTAAAAGAACCATATCGAAGTTAGATTTCCAAATATGTAAATTGATAGGCCAAATTCATTCTAAAACTTTCTGCAAAACTGTTTACGTATCAGGTATTCAAAAGACGAATGCGTTTTGATGTTTTTGCGATTCTGGGAGTTTTCGGATACGAAAATGTGATATGTTTGAAGTTTTGGAAAGCTAATACGATAGGATACGACATAATTTAACCCTAGAATTTATTGAATAGGTCTAGTAGGTGCATCATTGGTTACAAGTAAAGAACTGACTATACGACATAGACATTTTGTGTATCATATGAGCCTAGGTAGTATGGATATCAAGTGATTGTAGGTATATTAGGTTTTATATATATATATATATATATATATATATATATATATATATATATATATATATATATATATATATATATTGTTAGGTAATATGTGCTAGTTATTGTGTGTTAGTGTTGATACAAGTGGTCATCAAGTGAGCCAAGTATAGGTAAGTTATGTGTCAAAATATTAGAGTTTGGGGCAAAGTACTAGTGTAATACTTGGGTACCATGAGGATATTTGTATCATGACACTCAAGTATCATGAGTAGGGATAAGTGAGTATTGGGGTTGAGTAAGGTATCATATTTGGTTTCAAGTATTAGTATTAAAGTTAGTTGGGTAAGTATCTAGGAGGATAAGGTATTGGTCAATATACTAAGATATTGGGTATTAGAACTAGGTATGGGTAATATCAAGATGTCAAGTGCCAAGAGTAGGGTGAGTATCTTAGATGTAAGGTAAGTGTAGGTTATGGTTATGGATTAGTATCTTGAGAGTTGGCATCATATGATATTTATGTGGTACCATGGTACCATGTACAAACAAGTGAGATATGTGTGTGGTAAATTAGAGTGTGGTATCCTAGGATGTATCAAGGTATTTAGAATACCAAGATACCAAAATATTAGAACTATTATGAGTTAAATATTAGGATACTAAGGTAAGGTTATGATATTATGTATTGGATTAAGATATCATAATAATGGTAGTGTCTAGATTGGGTAATGACTTAGATACCAAGGTATGAGTTAAGGTATTGGGTATTGGTCAAGGTAATGGTATTAGCTAAGGTATTAGTCTAGAAACTAGGCGGAATAATATGTTAAGGTGTTAGTTAAGGTAATGAGGTAATATTAAGGTAATAGCTAGGTAATTAGGTAATACTAAGGTATTGGCTAGGTATTAAGTGTTAGACTAAATTATTGTATATATTAGTATCACTACACCAAAAAAGTCATTTTGGAATGTAGAAAATCCGTTCCAAATATTTTTAGGAACGCCTTTATTCCATGTCTATTTCGGGGCTGCCAAATTTCTTGGAACAGAATAAAAGTGTTCCAAGTAAACAAATTTGGAACGGTTTAAATATGTTCCAATGTTGGAACATTAACAAAGTGTTCCTAACAAAGTATTTCACATTAACTTTTGGCCATTTACTAGAATGGCTACAAAGTGTTCCAGTGGCTACAAAGTGTTCCAGTGTTGGAACGGTAGAAATGTGTTCCTATAATAGTATAGACATCTAAAATTGTCCAGAATAGGAATTTCCAAACATGTAGCTTGAATTAATATATTATATATAGACAATTAATATTTTATAATCATCTTGAGATTTCTTGAGATTTTATGAAAGTAAAAAGAATCCAAACCATAAGTACGCACAGAATAGATCAAGTTGAAGTTGCATAGACTAATAAAATCAAAATGTTTTACATAAATATTGTATGTTTGACAACTTTAGTAAACTAACTACAATTCAAAAAAATTGTCTGAAAGATGTGAAAAGCAAAGGAGAGACTAATCCCTTCTATGGCCCTTGAGATTCTTCTCAGTGACCAGAGATCTGGAGCGATAATTATCCAGGATGCAGACTTAGGCACAGAATCCATAACCAGAGGCCGTCTACCATAGGCCATCCACTTGGGCACAAAATTCAAGCCATGAAGTTTGAAAAAATCAAGAGTTGCGTGACCAGCAACATCACACAATGCACAAATCCCAGCATGCCCTCATTTATTTGCTTGATCCTGTAGGTAACAAAAGTAATTCCAATCAAGCCAAGCCTGAACTTGACACAACCAACAAGGATAAACTTGTTGTCATGCTATCAAAATTTATAAGTATAGAATGAAAAGGACTGACATCAATAATTATTTACAGTACTAAAATGATTCCAATGACCAACCCCACAGAAGTGAATATATGGCATTGGCAACAATAGTGTCGATATGCTACCCAAAGAAAAATCCAGAAACCCCCAATACATACATCTTGAATATTGTTATGATTATTAACCCAAAATTTCCTCCATAAGTTAAAATCCAAAACATTTTAGCTCAAAATGTTGAACTGATAAGCTATAAAATCCAAAATATTTTAGGTCAAAATGTTGAACTGATAAGCATAGTATATGGAAAGAAGAACACATAGGTGTAATATCTTTATGTTTGAAGCAAAACAAAATACTTGATCAAATATAGGTATCACAGAAGCCTTGACCAAAAATATTTTTTGCGCGATTTATCTAGAATGTATACATTCTTAGCAAGCAATTTTGTCCTAAATATTAGTATGTACATCTTACTTTACTTCAATAGCAAATAAGTGATCAACAATGTAATGAATCTTACATGGCATCAAATTCATCCCAGGTCATGGTCTCCAGGCCAAGAATGTGTAGGTCATTCACGAAAGCTCTCTTTGCATCTCGACCACCAAACATGACCAAGTCACCCCGACAGGAGTTACTTACTGGCATCCATGTGAGATCTGCATTAGAGCAAATTTATACAAAAGGTTTCATATTTTACTAATAAAAGATTGGCATGTTTTGATTCCATCACACAAAAACACATACACATGCACGTACGCGGAGACAGATCTTATGGGAAAAGAAAAGAACTAACAAAGAACTTGGGAATACTAAACTAAAAATAAATGAGTAAAAAACACACACAAAGACAACCAAGTATACCAACCTTACTTGAGGTGACTACTCAGAGTGTGAAGACTCAAATCCTCTCCATACAGACCAACCTGCACATAAGTATCAACCAATTAAACAAGATTAAAACTTTAGAAATTTATATTGCTTAACATATCTTTCGGAAGTAATGAATATCCAAAAAATGACTATAGTCAAGCAATAAAAATAAATAGTAATGAAACACTAGTTGGGCATTGAATTTCCCATATGATAGATACATAAATTTGTCCTCCTACACAATCAAATAAATATAAATAGATCAACTTTATGATACATATCCAAAAATAATCTGGCCCATCAAACTTAACATAAAAAAAATGGATCATATTCGAAGAAATCAATTTTGCACCAACGCATCAATGTAATCATGCAAATAACAATCAATTTAACAAGATATCAAAACCAAGCAACACAAGCGCACAAACATCAATAACCGAGAACCCTCGTGTAACTTATATATTAATTTCAAAAATCATAAATCTCTATCAATGATCAATGTTTGACTATGTCTGAGTAAGGGTAATGAAAATATCTGTTGAAATTAGTTGATTCTTTTATTGATTGGCTCATTGGCATTATATAGCCTTACAGTCATTAATACAATGATCTCAATCATTATGACAATAATCTCATAATGGAATATCATGTGACATATTCTGGCATCCCAAATATGTCCTCAGGATATTCTCATGTGCTTATAATATACTTAAATATGACACCCAACGTACCATATCAACACTCTCCCTCAAGATGGGTGAAAGATATTCACTAAGCCCATCTTGTCACATCCTCTAATCATGCTCACTGAGGCGAGTCCCTTGGTTAGTCCATCTGCTACTTGATCCCTGGTTGGAACATGGCCAAGCTCCAGTAATCCACTATCCAACTTCTCTTTGATGAAGAATCTATCAATCTCGAAGTGTTTGGTCCTGTCATGCTGTACTGGATTGTTGGTGATACTAATAGCTGACTGATTGTCACACCACAGCTTCATCTTGGCTCCTTGATCCAGCTTCAGCTCCACCAGCATATTCTTCAACCATAGCAGCTCTGCAACTCCCAAGGCCATAGCTCTGTACTCTGCTTCAGCTGTCGAACATGTCCCCCCTTTTTTCAGATCTAGGCATCCCTATTAGGCGCTGTCTCGTGCTGGTGCGAAGGAGGCGGCAGCACGGATGTCACAGCCGCCGTCGCAGCAGCAGCAGCAGTCGCAGCAGCCGCAGCAGGAGTAGTAGCCGCAGCAGTAGCGGGACGGGGCAGCAACAGCGAAGGGCGGCCTGCGAAGGGCGGAGAAGAGGAGAGAAGGGAAAAAAAAAGGGGGGCGTGGAAGAGTTCGGTGGTGGAGATCTAGGAAATCCTCCTGTGGGTTTGTGGAAGCTTGGTGACGGCTAGGGTTTGTGAAAACTTGGCTCTGATACCATGTTGAAATTAGTTGATTCTTTTATTGATTGGCTCATTGGCATTATATAGCCTTACAGTCATTAATACAATGATCTCAATCATTATGACAATAATCTCATAATGGAATATCCTGTGACATATTCTGGCATCCCAAATATGTCCTCAGGATATTCTCATGTGCTTATACTATACTTAAATATGACACCCAACATACCATATCAACAATATCAACCTAGCACAAAACCAAATTTTAAATGATAAAAAATATAGGACACTAATACAATATGGAGAATATTCTTATATAGAACACATCAATCATCACATGGCAAATATTTCAATGGAAGTTGAAAATTCAACTAATGACCATGGGAGTAAACATCCTTTGACCGTCAACTATCCAATCATAACACAATCTTCTATAATTCAAACAATGACAGATCATAACTCATATAGATGTCAAATTATGGATAGAAACTTATGTTCATAAGCAGTATTTTTACATAACCAAAGACCTCCGCCTTCAAATTGTGAATTCAACTGGTCATTTAATAAACTACTTCAAAAGAAGATGCAAGCATTTTTGAGCATATACAATGACCAAACACGGATATCAGATAATCGCCCCAGATACTTAACCATTTAAATTAGCAATGGTAAGTTTTAAGAAACATAAACAACATAAGTACAGTTCTATGAGCTAAAGACAACACTTGAAGAGTATAGGAAAAAATTCAAAAAAGAATAAACTAAGTACAAATAATCGGGCTCTCAGGTAATTTATTATTAAACAGACAATGAAACCAAAAAAATTGTGTCCTGGTAGCATACACTAAGGATTTGTAATAACCTTTAAATCAGCAACGACAATCCAAAATTATATTTGTGATGCAATAAAAAAGAACTAATAATTCTATATCTCAGTAGTGCATAATCGAAGAGAAAAGATGAACAAGAAATATGAATAGAAACCCAGTTCATTATATGATAGTTATATCATTATATCAGAAACGCAAGCATCCTAATCAAATATGCACATATATGTGTATTATAAAAACTCACTCTTTATGAATTTTTGTCATCAAGAGAAGAAGCTGAAATGTTTTATGTCCCAAAGTTCTTAATACCTTCCCTACTTTGGTGCATTTTATCTGGAACATAATCATTAACCCTTTGAGAATGTTTAATGCTTGTGTGTTCCATATTATCCAAACCCCTGCTATCATGCACCAAGTCCTTCTCATCCCGCTCACGATCTCCCTATCCCTTCCTTCCTTCATATCTTTTCCTTCTTAATGCACTGGTGTCATTGTCTGGATCAGGATGATCGACACTAAGGTCGCGTTCAGAATATGTATTGTAAGTTTTTTCCTTCTGTAAGACCACAAACAAACAGGACAGAGTGACACTCCAAGTATTTGTCAAGTATAAGATTACAAATTGCATTGTATTAATATATTGTGAAGAAAAAAGCTAAAATATTAGAACGTAAAATGTGTAAATTCTCTGATTTTAACTAAACTGTGACTTAATTCCCTCCACAAGCAAGTAATAAAAAGCACAATAACAAGTTGATACATTTATGTAGATTAATGGTATCCACATAGGCCACATCCATATCAATTAACTTTCTCACTTTGAACAACTAAAATTAAGATAAACTCCTGGTGAAACATTCCTGGAGTACTTTTTCCATGTAAGAGTGCCTCATATATAACTAGCATTGTATGGGTATCATCACAGAGATCCTCTCCTAAACGCATAAAAGCCTCTGCCAGATAATACATGTTGACCAACAACACGATGATATCAGGTAAAAAGTGTGTACTCCTCGAGCAAATGAACATGGTATTGAAAAAGTATTGCAACCTATAAAAGTTCAGCGAGCAGCAAGTTTATAAGCATAGACCTTACCTGAGCTAACGATAAGTAGTCAAAGAACTGAAAGACCTCTTGATACACTTATTGGATAGACTTACTCTACCTCCGATGCATATTCAGTATATCTAAAAAAGACGTGTAAACATATTCATCATCATGAAGGTGATTATGCACTCAGAAAAAGACTGTTACTTAAAAGAACTAACAATTGCCAAATAGGGAAAATAAAATTATATTGCAACTTGGATCACACCTTTATTTTGTTTACAAAACTAATGGACTCCTCAAACACGAGTTTTTTTCCTCGAAAAGCTTGATCCCATACCCTTTGGGCAAAAAAATATTGAACCCCAGGATTAGGTCTATATAACCCTTAAATAAATCATTCACCCTTAAGATCACCCCAGCAGGACACAACAACACGGATGCTGCTAAGAAAACAGGAACCATCGATATGAACGCTAGCTACTCTATGTTACAGGAACACGGATACGACATGACACCGTAAGGACACAACAACACAAACTCTGCACCTATTATGGTGTGTCCTACCTATTACATTTTGCAATGTTCGGGCTGTATCCAATATGTGTCGAATACATGTACGACACAACACAACCCACATTTTTGGATTAACTTTGCTTGCTCTTACATTTTTGCATATAATCAAAATAATTTTATAGCAATTCATGAAAAAATATTCACTAGTATACTTGGTAAAAAAAAATCTAAACTAGTGGCCTAAATTGTGCTTTTTTACGGAACAACAAATTTGTCATCTGGAACTCGAAGAAAATAGGCTCTCCCACTCAAATCCATATAAAAAACAAGGTCAAAATAGGGTCATTTTGGTGTAGTGATATCTATATAGTATATATGATATTATTATATCATAGCTAACTAGTATGAGTTTAAAACCTAGTATTAGCAAGGTATTGGCCCATAGTTGAGGTATTCGTGATATGGCTAAGGTATTAGTCTAAAAACTTGGATATTAGCAAGGTATTGACTAGTATGGACTAGAAAACCTAGTTAGCCAAGGTATTGACCCTGGAACTAAGGTATTGACTAATAGTTAAGGTATTTGAGATACGGGCTAAGGTATTAGGTAAATGTGTGATACGGGTTAAGATACTGTGATACGGTATAAGGTAAATAGCTATAGGCCAAGGTATTGCTAAAAATTATAGGTAGAAGTATATATTAGGGTAATATATGCTAGAAACTTGCTAGTATAGCCTAGAAACCTAGTATCAACCTAATTTTGACTAGTGTTGACTAGTTTGACTCTAAAAGTCAACTCAATAGGTAGTTTGAACCTAGAATCAAGGTGTAGACCTAGTTTGACCTAGTTTGACTAAAACGACATAGAAATGACCTAGAAATCATATTTTATTTCATTTAAACTTTCTTATCACTTTATTACACCAAATGACAAGAAATTTCATATATAGGTCAGTGTGATACCAGTTTGGACACCAGTTTGTACCATTTGCTCAAGACCACATGCGAGTACACTCTCTGATAGTTTCTATTATTTGATATCTACTATGATTCTGGTCCATATTATTGTTTAACATAATTCCTCGACACTATGGATACACAAATTAGTATTATATGGATTCAATCTCTTGCGACACGTGTGTCTACTTGTCTGGCCTCTACTTTATGACTCATTACTGGCATCACTTCAGGGCTCACTTACTAGCACCACTTACTTTTATCTGGCTGGCCTCGTACTTGATTTGCGTATTGGGACTTGGATTCATTTTTACTAGTCATGCGGGAAAATACTTGAGTAGACATGTAAACTTTTCCAAAATCTGGAATCACCCACTTCTGGTCTAATCTGAAAAGATAGCAATTGCACACCTCACGTACGATGAGTCATACTACTCTCTAACCGTTTACATGTCGAAAGTGATATTTTAAAACACACTGGTTTAGTGCTTTCTTTCTGGCTTCACATTATACTTGCTGGACACACATCATATATGTCTTAACTGTAGCTCTCATTATTTACTATCTTTATTGCTATATTCTCTTGTTCGTCATATTTACTTTCATTGATCTTTTGATATTGCTCTACTTTATTCTTAGATTCATTTTCTTTCCCTACTCATCATGTATTACTTACTATAATTGTTTTATAGTCTTTATCAATAAATTGGAACTGCTATTAGAGGTGTACTTCGCTCCAATCATGATTGGATAACAATTTTCAGAGGACTTGGATGATTGGTGTCCGATATATTACAGACCATGGGAAGTTGTTGGTGCAGTCTCTGACCCAGTAACTCAGGATTGATTGCCGGAAGGTCTAGCCGGAATCACTAGTTATTCTAGTTAGGTACATTAGCATTTTGGTACCGAATTTATTTCTGGCTTATATTCGAGAGTTGGATATTGTTGTTGTATTTGGATATTGTTGTTGTATTTGGATATTGTTGATGTTTAGGCTTAGTAGTTATGTTAGACTTCTTTGATATCTTATCGTGCTTTAGGTATGTGATTGAGTATTGTGTTGCCTTAATTATATTGTCCTCCACTTTGGGGTTGAGATATCATTGACAGGTTATATATTATTTTATGAGGTTGATAGTTAGTTGACCTAGACATCATTCTACCGCCGATGCTGCGGCTTAGGCTGGACGTACCCACGTAATAGTTTTCTTTACCGGATGCGGGTCATGACACGTTTTTGTGGTGACCCATGCAGGTCAGGTTTTGCAAGTAGTACGATATTGTGGTAGTGCAATGGCTTAGTTGTACTGCTGCGAGCCTGCAATAGGGTATAAAAAATAGGATATTAGGATCAAACATATAAAATCTTTTCTTGACACATGATGTCGTGGTCATGACACATGATCACAGATAATATTAGACATCTAAAATCTTTTCTTGACCTCTATGGAAAGTGCTTTGGAGAAATTATTAACCCAACAAAATGTAATATTGTTCTTGGAAAATGGGTTTGCTCTCGGGCTAAATCTTTGGAATCTGCATAATGTATGAAGGTTGTGCCACTTTCTTTGGAATATCTTGGCATTCCTCTATTTAAAGGCAAACCTAGAACTATTTATTTCCAATCTCTTTTTGATAAATTTGTTTTTTTTCGAAGAAGGTAAATATTATTGATATAACCATTAAATATAGTCCATCGTCCCGTCCAGAGTACAAAATAAATCATCTGGGATCCATGATATTAATGTAAGTAACTATGCATCTTTGTACAACATGACTACTAGTGGCAATATCCTCAAAGATACGTCTATTTTGCTCCCTCTAAATATGCCAAACCATTGTCCCAAAGCTTAATCGAATTCGTCTGTACGCTCTTGCCCCTTTACCTTTCTGAGCTTTGACTTCGTTCATAACCGACAAAAGATTCCTGTTGTGCGAAGTCAACAGTCCGAATTTGGAACAGTGATGGTCCAAATCTCCCAAACATAGTCATACCAGAAAAAGAGATGATTCATGGACTCATCCCTCTCTGCACACTAAACGTACTTTTTATCCTTACAATCCATCCCAAACCTACTCAGTCGGTCCCTGGTGATCAGACGATTGCGTATCTTTTTGATAAATTTGTTGCTAAGTTAAGTGGATGGAAAGGATCAATGTTGTCTATGGCAGGGAGGATTCAACTTGTTAAGTCAGTTATATATTATAGGAAGCTTCTTCATTATTTTCACGTATATAAATGGCCAGATAAATTGATGTCGTTGCTGCAACAAAGAATAAAGAATTTCATATGGTCCGGTGACTTTCAAACGCAAGTTAGACACTATTTCTTGGAAAGCAAGGAGCCTCCCTAGGGATGAAGGGGGAATTGACATAAAAGTCTAAAGGAACTCAACAGAGCTTGCCTAGTAATCCCTACTGTTGCGGTTCTTTCAAAACCTAATTTGTCTCTAAATTCATTCGAATGTCACTCAAAACAGCTTTGTACAAGCCGTCCATCTACCTAGGCTCATCTATTTGGCATGGCATCAGATTAACTATTCCAATTCTAAACACTTATTCATCGTAGTGGGTTGGAGATGGAAGCACTATCAACTTTTGGAAAGATAACTGGTTGGGATATAAAATTGAGGAGAGACTGCAACTATTTCGGCATATTTCTATGAAACTAAAAGCTTATGCTGCTGACTTCATAAGAGGAAAGGAATGGGTTATCCCTATGTCATTTAAGCAGAAATACCCGTAAATAGCTACAGATATTGTTTCTACAATAAGAACTCAATATGATACTCTGATTTGGGAACCATCGGTCACAGGTAAATTCACTCTTGCTCCTATTTACAATATCTGTAGACATAAGGGTTCAAATTTCAGACCATTCAAGCAATATTGGAAAGGATATATTCCTCCAACTAGGTCACTGCTCATTTGGAGAAGCATCCATAAAAAAATGTCAACTAAAGATTTGCTAAGGGATAAAGGAATGCCAATAGATACCATTTGATCTATGTGTTATGATGCTGGGGAGACTTCTCTTCATTTGTTCCTAACATGCACTTTTGCTAAGGAATGTTGGAATTGGTTGTTCTCCATGTTTGAAGTTGTTATGATATGGCTGGCTAGACTGTAGGATTTTACAACAGGTTATTGATATAGTTTTAGCCCTCAAATACATGGGAAGTGGTTAACTGCCATTGTGAACCTAGTTTGGCAGCTGTGGAACCAATGAAACAATCACAACTTTCAAAATGTGGCGATCTCTATGGCTGTTATCAAATATATGGTTCTGGCCTCAATTTCAGAAGCTGATATCATAACTTAAGGATGTATGCATAACACGCCAAAGGAGAGGCAAAGATATCATCAAGCACCTGGGTATCCTAGGTAAGCTCCAAGCTGCCCCTAAGATATTCCCCGTTACCTGGCTCCTACCCTTTGCACCTTGGATAAAAGTTAACACTCATGGACTATCAAAGGGAAATCCCGATATAGCGGCTAGTGGAGGAGTTTTCAGTAATTTCAGAGGCTTTGTTAAAGGAGTGTTCTGCTGTAAAATTGGAATTCAAAGTGCATTTTATGATAAATTTCTAGCTGCTATTATGGCGATTGAGATAGCATGCATCTGAAAAAAGATGGAATCCACAGTGGGTGGAATTGGATTCTAAATCGGTTTTCGAGTATTTTTTGAATCCTTTATACTCTCCACCATGGCAGCTTAAGAGGAGATGGTATCATTGTCTCAAATTAGTTGAGGGCATAACCCTTCATTTTTCTCACATATATAGGGAAGGCAACTTAGTAGCGGATAAGTTGGCAAATAAGGCCCTAATGGGACAAGGTTTCCAATGGTGGAGCACACACAAAATTTTTGGGCATGTAGAGGTTCTGTCACGCCCTCTCCCAGAATATTAGATAAATACGGGGACTAACATGGCCAACCGCACCTTGCAGAATATTAAAGTAAGCCGCAATGTGTTAAGGTTGTCTAGAAGACAGATGGGTAAACTTTAGCATGCTATGATGTCAGTCCTAAGGCCGGCATATCCTATATTCTCAATCCAACAACACAAGTACAAGAGTATATCATACATGAAAGTAAAGGGGTGTCCCAAATTATATGTCACATATGATCATGAAGCTAGTGAATACAAAATATTGCACTAGTAGAGTTTAAATATACATGATTTAAATATACCAGCCATGGTCTAATATATACATCATGTTGACCGAAGTCTCAAAAATATAAGGAACTAACTCTGCCCCTTGCTAAACACTACAAAATAAAGTAATCAAGACGAGGGGTGCAAGAAAGGAAACCCACTCGTGAGCTTCAGTCGCAGTCCTATGAGTGTTAACCATCTTGGTGGAAGCGCGGAGGATCATGGTTCTCTTCGGGGTAACCTGGCCATGCAAATCCAGTGGGGTCAGAACCCCAAGCAACAAGTACCACAAAGGAGCTCGAGGTAATAGACCAAACACATCACATCATAAGCAGAAAGAGACATAAGAAATAAATGCAGATCGAGACTTGTATGATACCAACGTACTTCTCTCAAGAATAATACTGAAAGAACTGATAATAAGTGCAGAAATGAAAGTAAGGCGACGAGCGGCAAGAGAGCATATGAACTACTCTAGATCGGGACCACAACCCTTAAACCAAACAAGGAACATGGTTGCAGACCTTCACCTGAGCAGAACTTAGCACCCTAACTACGTGCCGGTAGAAAATAAAACTAGAAGAGCAAGTTATACAAATAACAAACATCTAATTCACGGCTAAACATGCCTACGGCTTGCTATAATTAACTAACTAGGGTTATCACAAGCCCTAATTACTAGAAATATATTGTTAAGAATATTGCTGCCACCGACCCTACAGTCAATCCGGATGGCCAAGGGTACGCTTGTCTAGTAATTTTAGATGCACAAGCAACCATACAAGAGCATAACTTGTTACTAATCACAAACAGAAATTTAACACAAAAGCATAAAGTTAAACTTGTAATCATAAACTTGCTTTAGCAACATAAACTTGTATATAAACTTGTCTTGTAAGTGTCGTAGCACGAGTAAACTTGGTCAGTCATGCTTGCCTAGCAGGCTTGTCCATGCCGCATGGGGCCCTTGGGGATCGAGGTAGCCGGTAGCGCAATATTCTTCCCTCCCAAAACGCTCTAGGTAAATATTACCTTGTTTAATCATTACTAAATTATTTCAAGTTCTCGAGTCGTGGACACTTGAGAATTCCCTAAGATGACGAATCGCGAGTACGAGCTTTTCATGAGTTATCATATTCATGACACGCGATACATTGGACAATGCTCACACTTGATTGTCCGATGCCAAATGCAATAGATTTTCATACACAATATTTCCACAATGTCGTGAGAATTATGAACTTGTACATAAACTGGTCTTGTGATCTAACATGCAAAACTTGTCTGGTATCATAAACATGTATCGATATAAGGAAGCAAACAATAATAATCACCAAAAGGAATTACTAATAAATAGGGAACACAAAATGCATACAAAAATTTTATCGTCGCATGGACTCACTGGTTGCATGCACCCTCTGGCCGCATGCACCTACTGGCCGCATGGACTCACTGGCTGCATGCACCCTCTGGCCGCATGCACCCACTGGCCGCATGCACCTACTGGCCGCATGGACTCACTGGCTGCATGCACCCTCTGGCCGCATGCACCCACTGGCCGCATGGACTTACTTTTGAACTTAGCAATTTTTTATTCGTTTAACGAGTATGGACGAATAGGCAATCATGCGTCCAACAAGATGGACGCATGCTGTCAGCATGCGGCAAGAGTTCAGGCCGCATAACCCTCTCGGGCCGTATGGAAATCTCAGCCGCATGGCTCGCTGGGCGCATGAAAACTTCATCTTCTCCAACAACAAGTTCAGCCATGGCAGAAACTCCCAAAACCAAAAAAATATTTTCTACTTAAAAACTCCATTTTAACTCCAAATTAAGTGAAACAAAAGCCAAATTGCACGAAATGGAATGCTCTAACATAAGAAATAACTAGTTTTTCGCAAACACTAAGTTTTAATAGATCAAAACCACAAAAACTCATGTAGCACACAAAAATCATAAACTTGAAACTCATATCTACAAAAATCTATACATCAAAATCCAAAACTCCAAGAACTAAACATGATCAACAACTCAAGGGGAACATTTTTCATCAAATAAATTTTCAAAACAATAACATATATAAAAATCTAGAAATTCACAATTTCACTATTGAGCAAGATGTACTTGCCTTGGGTGGCTCATAGCCTCTACCTCTTACGGTCCAAGTCGCAGCAACCTTACGTTAGGGTTAGGGTTAGGGGGAGCTTGAGGGCGAGGAGGAAGGAGAAAAATAAAATGAAGAAGAAGAAAGAGAGGAGAGAGAAAAGCTATATATATACTAAGAGAGGAGAAAAGAGGGTTTAGTCATGGTTTCACTCAAAATAAACCGAACCAAGTATCCATTCTGCATGCGGGTCCTAAACCGGGTCTATGATAATGCCAATAGGTATTCTACTGGTCTCGGGTAGTCTCTCTCAACAACAGGAACAATAAAATAATAATAAAATGACAGGAACCAACATATGAAATACAACATAAATGCATTATCAGGAAAAATTAAATTCTAGAAATTCAAGAAATACCAAATCTGGGATCGGGTGTGATAGGTTCAGGACATGGATAGTTCTCCTTTATACAAATTTGTTTCATAGAGTATTTTCTTTATTTGTCCCGTAATTTGGTTCTTTCTCAAATATAAAGGCTAGGCAGAGATGTCCACCTCTATTGTTTTGTAAGCAACGGGGAGGGCTTTTCTCCTCTTACTTTTTTCTTCTTTAATAAAGCTATAGTTTTTTACTATATATCTATCTATCTATATATATATATATATATATATATATATATATATTATCGGTTAACAAATATTGAACTTGGAGATTACTTGAAGTAGTAGACAGAAACTTACGTGAAATTATTATGTCAATGTCATTTTTAGTATATGAAAATTAATTGATAGTCATTCAAATCCTAAGTTAATATGGAATTATCATGTCATTGATCATTTTTAATATATGATAATTAATTGATAACAATTAAAAATATTCAAAACATAAAGGGTAGTTATTCAAGTTATATGACAACTAAATCCGTTTATAGTAAATGACAACTAAATCCATTTATAAAAATTAATATAATGTATAAATCTGTTTAATATGATAATTAAACTTTGGACAATTAAATCCATTTAATATTCAAATAAAGTCATTGATCATTTTTAGTATATGACAATTAAATTCATTTATAAAAAATAATCGATAGCCATTGAAATTATTTACATATATGGTAGTTATTAAAATTATGTCATTGGTCATTTTTAATATACGACAATTAAATCCATTTATAAAAATTAATTGATAGCCATTAACATTATTAGAATATATGGTAGTTATTCAAAGACGGCCATTTTTAGTATATAACAATTAATTAATTGCCATTCAAAGCATAAATGATAGTTATTCAAATTATACGACAATTAAATCATTTTAATATGAAACTAAACTTTGGACAATTAAATCCATTTAATATTCAAATAATATCATTGGTAATTTTTAGTATTTGACAATTAAATCCATTTATAAAATTTAATTGATAGCCGTTCAAATTATTAGCATATATGGTAGTTATTCAAAACATGGCATTGGTCATTTTTAGTATATGACAATTAAATCTATTTATAAAAGTTAATTGATAGCCATTAAAATTATTAAAATATATGTTAGTTATTTAAAGACGATCATTCTTAGTATGTGACAATTAATTGATAGTCACTCAAAGCATAAATGGTAGTTATTCAAATTATACGATAATAAATCCGTTTAAAGAATATGACAATTAAAATCATTTATAAAAATTAATATATTGTATAAATCCGTTTAATATCTAAATCGGTTTAATATGAAAAATAAACTTTGGACAATTAAATAAGTTTATTATTCAAATAATAACATTAGTCATTTTTAGTATATGACAATTAAATCCATTTATAAAAAATTAATTGATAGCCATTCAAATTATTAGCATATACGATAGTTGTTAAAATTATGTCATTGATCATTTTTAGTATATGACAATTAAATTTATTTATAAAAATTAATTGATAGCCATTAAATTTATTAGCATATATGGTACTTATTAAAATATGTCACCGGTCATTTTTAGTATATGGCAATTAAATTCATTTATAAAAATTAATTGATAACCATTAAAATTATTAGCATATATGGTAATATTCAAAGACTGACATTTTTAGTATATGGCAATTAATTAATAGCCATTTAAAACATTCAAAGCATAATTGGTAGTTATTCAAATATTATGACAATTAAATCCGTTTATAGAAACTAATATATTGTATAAATCTATTTTATATTCAAATCTTTTTAATGTGACAATTAAACTTTGGACAATTAAATTCGTATATTCAAATAATATTATTGGTCATTTTTAGTATATGACAATTAAATCAATTTATAAAAATTAATTAATAGTCATTCAAATTATTAGCATATATGGTAGTTATTCAAATCATGTCATTTGTCATTTTTAGTATATGAAAATTAAATCCTTTATAAAAATTAATTGATAGCCACTAAAATTATTAACATATATGGTAGTTACTCAAAGATGGACATTTTTAGTATATGGCAATTAATTGATAGCCATTCAAAGCATAATTGGTAGTTATCAAATTATACGACAATTAAATTTGTTTATAGTATATGACAATTAAATTAGTTTATAAAAATTAATATTATATAAATCGGTTTAATATGACAATTAAACTTTGGACAGTTAAATCCGTTTAATATTCAAATGATGACATTGTTCATTTTTAGTATATGACAATAACTCTATTGATAAAAAATAATTTGTAACAAATTAGATTATTAGCGTATATGGTAATTATTCAAATAATGTCATTAGTCATTTTTAGTATATCGCAATTAAATTTATTTATAAAAATTAATTGATAGCCATTTATAGTATATATCAATTAATTCTTGTGAGTGCTTTCTATATTTGCACAATTGAGAGTTTGATCAAATTAGATTAATTGTTTCCTCAATATTTGGGTAGAGAATATTATGATCCAACATATCACCATTAGAAGAAGAAGTAAAATTAACCCAAAAATTTTCTTCTCAAATTTTTTTTTTTTATAAATAAATCAATCTTAGAAACCCTATATATATATATATATATATATATATAGAGAGAGAGAGAGAGAGAGAGAGAGAGAGAGAGAGAGACAGCCCTCCGTCTTTGTCGTCTCCAATCGCAAACACTCCACAATCCCCTCGCCGTCAAATCTCGATCGCCGTAAACGCCCCGTCGGTCACCGTCCTCTGACAGACCGTCGACCACTGGACATCAACGCTGCCACCTCAAACCTCCATCGAGGAGCCCGTCAACTGCCGGAAGAAGAAGACTGTTGCACAGGTTAATACGTACTATCTCCTATAACTGTAGTATAATAAATAATCCTGTATAATTTAGTTGGCTTACATCAAATCATTAGCCAAATTAGGCCTCCCAAATTGTAATTTTATGTAAAAAAAAAAAAAAAAAAATTTACTTGTCGCTGAATGACTTTCATATTAAATTTGGATAATTTAACTCCATTATTTCTTGCACCTGATACTTAATCTCAGCTCCTGTCCTTCAACATGTGGAGACAGAGATGCAACAAGCCGATGGAGAGAGTTATAATGACAAGCAAACCCGAAAGACTATCAAACGGACTGGAGGGACAACACAATGGCATTAGTAGTATTCCTGACGACATTCTCATGTCACTGATCTTCGTGAGGCTTCCGGCGAGATACGTACTTGATGTTGTTCGATTGGTGTGTAAATCTTGGTATTCATTGACGAAGAGTCCCCAGTTCATCCTCAGTCATGCCGGCCGAGCCCATGCAAACATCGTATTCGATTCTACAGAGAAGTCCATTTTGTACCATGTGAGTCTTAGCGAGAGCGCCAAAGGAACCGCTAGTAGAACAGTGGTGGAGCCGGAGACTCTAGATCTTCCAAAAGAGTTAATGGAGTATTTTGGAGGAAATTTTAAACTTTTGTTGTCACTTTCCTGTGATGGATTGTTATGTTTTTATTTTGAGGGACAACCCAATAGGAGTTGGGATTGGCGGCGCAATAGGTGGTGGTATTGGGATCCTCAGGGACTTCGCAATAGCAGAAGGATCGGTTACGTTGTTTGCAACCCAGTGACCAAGGACTGGCTTAATATTCCTCGTTGGAGTTTTCCTCGTCGGGATTTGGACTTCTTTATTATTGCCTTCTACTTCCACTCTTCGTCAGGAGAGTATAGATTGCTAGGACAACACTTTGAAAGAAATAGATATGAAGTGTCTGATGTTAGAAACATTGGATATGGAGTGTTCAGTATCGAGGGATCCAATAGGGGGTCTTGGAGACCTATTAATGCCTCTCCCGGTATCTCCTCGAGGCTCTGGGTATCACGTATCTCTATGCATGGAAGTGTTCATTTTCTGTACCGAAGATATCAGTGTATAGTAGCATTTGATACAACTACTGACAAATTTAGAAAAATATCCATCTCTGGAGTGCATCGACAAGATTATCTTAATGATAATGCTTTTAATGTGATAGAGATGGGAGGAAGTCTGGGTTTGTGCCAAATATATTCAAACTATCAGATGGGCATATGGTGTTTAAAAGACTACACCAAAGAGGAATGGGTCAAACAGTACACAGTTTCATTAGGGGACATAAGTAATTCAGTCCATAAAGATTTCAGTGTTTTGGCCTTCCGAGAGGATAGGAAGGAGCTTCTGCTAAAATTTGATCGCGGTTGTTTTGTGCATCACGGTTCTTTTGTGATATATAACTTGGAGTCTAAGACTTCCACGAAGAAAAAGACCAACAAGTTGAGGCCATATCCTAGAACTTGGGTGCCTCACATAGAAAGTCTTGTATCTTGTACTTCTCCGAGTCCATTTCAGGTTAGGCAGCAGGTGAAGTGAAGTGAAGTTTTAGCTGCGACAGACTAACATGATCTTGTTTTTTCGATTTAATTTGAACACTTTTTTTATTATATATCTTGTGTCCTTTATTATGTTTTTGAGATAGAAATTTTATGGAATGTGATCTTTAAAAGCAAGCACAGTGATCTCTTTGCATCCGAATTTCATGCAAGGCATTCATGCCCTTCTAATTCAAATAGTGATGCATTATTGTGTTTCAGTGTATAGGGAGCCATATTCTTGCAACATGCAAGGCATGCATGCCCTTCTAATTTACTTTGGGTCGCTTAAAAGTACTTTGTATGCAGAATTTGAACCAGCAATCAGTTGTGATTTCTATATATGAACTTTTTAATAAGGGATTTCCAGTAAATTACTAAAATCAGTTGTGAAACCTTTTAATAAGGGATCTCTAGCAAATTATTGGACTCAATAATGTACAGTGACAGAAGTTCAATGTTTTTTTTTTCTGAGTGCTTTATATATAATATATTTTGAGGGAATCAATTGGAAATTCTTATTGGATTGTACAGCACAAAGAATCAAAGGATGCAAATGAGGACATCGATTGTGTGGCCCATCTGTTTTCAGATATGCAAAGTTGTGGTGCCCTTTTAGAGAGATCTCGGTAAAGTTGGTAAGAACCGAGGGTAGAAAGAAATATACATGTTGAGACTCGATTGACATATTGAGCTGAATCTATATAGAGAACATTATCTTAACATAACAATATGATTTGCAAGTGAATTATGGTATTTGCCTGAAGAGTACTCTAATTAGAAATTAGATCTAATTCTAACTATTGATGGTTGTATCTATGTTTCTAGTTGTTCGCCATTAAATTCGAAGGTTCTAGAAGAGCTTGATTTAATTAACAAACGAAAGAAAGTAAAAAGAGGTCCTGGACGGACAATCTAAGTACGATATTTTTTGATCTGGGGTGTGGCGATGGACAAGAAGTGCTATGGCGTCTTCTTTACTCCGTGGACGATTCGATGCAGGGTGAGAAAGCTTGCGTTTTCTCTTCGTTCATCTCGATATGCTCTCTCTCTGTATTGGCCGACGGTGGTATGCTTTCTCTCTGAAACAGAAAAAAAGCTAGCCCTTAGAACGTTCAAGTTGCTCCTATTTATAGCCATCATACCATTGGGCTATGGGTGCCGTATATGCCTCTGTTTGGTGGCCGCATAAGGCTCCTTCAACAGAATGCGGTTGCAACTGTCGCCACATACCATGGACTGATTGCCACGTGCTCTTGGTTGAGATATCCTGTTGAAGAGATCTCGGGGTTGTTATCAATCCGTTGTGGGCATGACTTGGTCAGCTGGACACGTAGTCAGCACCAACTATGCGAAGATCTGTGCAGTCATAACGGGAAGATCTTATGAGGTGGAGGCCGCATAGCAACTTGGCATCATCAACAGTGAACTTAGACCAAACCTAAGTATATATGCATCGATCACTTTTCTCCATCAGGTTGCCAAGAAGGGCTCATATCCCACGGGACAGTTGCGGGTTCTCAGCTGGGTATACTATAGTATCTCCAGGTGTTGTCTGACTCTGTGGATCCTCAGAAAGTATAAGCGGGAGCTCAAGGCCGCTAACTTATTTTTTGTTGTGAGGGGTACGTGTTATGGACTAGAGATGAACCAGCCCCTATTTGTCACCCTGATGGAATTATATAACTGTCAGACAGGGACCTTCGTCACGTCCGGCGGTGAGATGGAACTGGCTTTGTACGAGATGCATGCTGTCTTGAAACTTTCTTGGGACGAGGAGCCCTACGAAGAATATACCCCGAGTTTTGAAAAACTCGGGGAGTTAGAGACGGAGAACCCAAAAATCCTGGCGGTGTACCAGGAATTGTTGTGCCATCATGGCATTTATCAGCGGCTGTCGAAAAAGAAAAAGTCCTCCGAGGGGTCCTCTCCCCATATCACCGCTTGGACTTGCTATCTTTTTTCGAATTTGAAAGATTCTAGCAGATTTCATGTCCGGACACCGCGAACTGAACAAGAAGTGGCCGAACTAATTCAGGCGCATCGGGAACTGGCTACTGTCGAGGACGAGGAAGTCGAGGGTTCCACGGATGAAGAAGACGAATTCGCGGACGAGCTGGGTAATCTTGAAGAAGAACTCAACTAATTTTACATGGATATGCACAAGTTATCCGCCAAAGTCGTGATGGCAGAATATATGATGCTTTGGTTGCGCAATTGCGTCGTCCCGGGCGGATCCGGGACCCTAGATAGGATCGGTCGCCCTCTCATCCTTCCTGCCATGAAGTTGGCTTTCGGCCATAAGCTGGCCCTTCTACTGGCTATGGTATGTTGCATCCATCGGGGGCTTCGCAACTTCACTCAGAAGTTCGAGGACCATCCGGACAAGGGACATTTTAATCGTATCGAGCTCCCTTATTATTACTTGATGGGTTGGCTCCTTCTGCATCACGGGTCCCTGATGAGCCCTAGGACTGACAAGGACATGGTGGTGACTGACCCCGTGATCCACCAATATCGGGGGATGAAGTGGAGATCCGACACAGTCTTCACCGGTAGGAGGGAGCTCTCCATTATGAATGGCTGGAGTTTCTTTACGTCCTAGCTAGAGTTCACGACGAAGAGAGAGACATTGCTCATCAAGATACCGGGAGAGCACCTCAAAACCTGTCTAAGAGGCTGTTTTGTTGGATCCAAGTCATTCGTCCCTCTCACTTGGTGTACCAGAACCGAGGCAAGATTTTTGTAGAGCCTTATCTACCAAGCCAGTTTGATTGCCAGTTTAGTTATACTCCGCTCTTGTTGGGTCACTCGAGCACTTCCCTCAGGTACAGTGGCAGTTTGCTTGATGGGGTCCGAACTTGGAGCTATTATAGCACCACTATCACTCAAGCTCGATTTTAGTTGCCAAGGGTCGGGGTAGTGTTAAGGATGCTGTATACAGCAACGAAGTACTATTGCACGGCCAACGCCCTGTCGGCTGACTTTGTCCCGGAGATGAGTTACATCGAGGGCACCATGTTGATGCCTTCGGAGGAAAAGGGTTACCTAACGCCCAAAAAAGGTAAAGGGATCGCTAGGCCCATGCTTGTGGAGTTGGACACGTCAACCGGGGAAGGAGAGACGACGTGTCTTTCTGACGATCCTCTGCTTGTTAAGCAGAAGTCGAAGGCCGAGACATATCATGCTCGCTATTCCAAGAAGGCGAGGACTGATGTGGTCTCAGAGACGGGACCCGTGGCAAAGATTAAGCCCCTTTAAGGGGACTGCACGCGGAGAGGTAGGACCCCTTGCACTAACGGTTCCTGAAGCAGGGCCTGATTTAGATGCTATGGCGGTATCCGTAAATCCTCTTAGTTTGATTCTTTCTGGTCCTCTTTATAAATATCTCTCTTCTGGTCGGTTTGAATTGTAGCACAGGAGACAAGGAACCGTCCCCGACGAGCAGACGCTTCAGTAATTTCTTAAGCTGAACTAGAAGAGAAAACCCCTCCGGAGTCCGATGTGGGTGCCTCAGAACCAGCACCTGAAGCTTCGGGAGCTCGGGGCTTGGATACGGCTTTGGTGGAGTAGCCTTATGCCCCTTTGGAGCACATATCCATAGAATACATAGAAGCTATGGGGGAGACTATGATAATACTGGACGAACCACGACCTACGCTACCTCCTTCTGGTACGTTATTTTGCAATTTTATAGGAGATCAGATTCTCTGGCTTCAGCTTCACATTCTCCACGCAAAATTAAATTTTGGTTGTTCTGGTCCTGCAGGCCCTACCTTTCCCATGCACATAGTAGACATGGCCTCAGAGGAAGGCGTATAAGAGGAACGGGGTAACGAGCTTGTTAGAAAAAGGCCCCAACCTCTCCATCACTCTTTCGGAGGCGAGGAACATTCTGCCGTGCCCCCACTGAGCCCGTGGTGGAGGAGGTTCCTATTGTTATAGGTCCTTTTGGTGTGGCGACTGATCTTCCAACCGTCGTCTCTGGGGGTTTTGTGATTGAAGCCTCTTCGGACACTGGGGTCGTAAGCTATCGCGATGAGGTCATTCCCTTTCTTGAGTTTGTTGGGTCAGTTTCTGAAGCTACCGTAACGCGGTCTAGAAATGGCATAATGAAGGGAAACAATGCAGCGAGGTACCCCATTACTTTTGTTCCCAATCTTGGTACTACTTCGGCATCCACGGCTTAGCTACCGGGTATCTAGGCCCTTCATGCGTCCATGAAAGATTAGCTCACAGACATGGCCGCTGGTTGCTCCTCTACTACTATTTTGCCTTCGAGGTTTTTTTGAACATCGTTATGCTGCCTGCTGCAACTGCATCCGCTTCTTCAATCTCACCGCCTTTGACTCCGGCTATGTTAGAAGAAATTGATGAGACCGTTAGTTTTTTCATCCGAAACTTCCATATATTCTTGAAGCAGGGGATCGAGGGCATATTAGAGCACAACAAATCTTTCGCCTGGGCAAGGCACTTTGCTGAGGGCGCAGTCCACTCTCTGAGGGGTATCCCTGGTTTAGAGAAAATGGCCGACTTTCTGGGCCATAAACTGAGGGAGGTGGAGAAATGTCTAATAGAGCTACGGCAGTAACAGCAGGCGGACATGGGAATGTTGATCTTCTATGTATACAACGAATTCTCAAAGAAGGTAGAGACGGAGAAGGCCTTCTTTGCTTCGTCTATGGAGTGGTTGCAGCGTGATCTCTGAATGTTATAGGGGAGGCATGATCGGCTGGGCAATCTCAGAGAAGAGTGCCTCTCCCGGCAAAATGACCTGATCGAGCAAATTAGACGGCTCCAGGTTGAGCTTGATGCAATAGAGAATAGGCCGCGAGAGGCCCAGCTGGAAGAGGAGGCTATCCGGATTGAGGCGAGCTAAGTGGCGCAGAACATGGCTAGCGTTGAGGTTTCGGTGCAACAGCTAGAGGACAGACACGAATCATACGCTTGCTACGAGGATCCCGAGGTTATGGCCCAAGATATTGAGCGTCGGGCCTGGAGGTGCCTGGATGGCCATATTGCTCGTCTCCATGAGTGGATAACAGCACCAGTAGTTCTCCTTTGCTTCTTGTGTCTTCATTTTGCCTTCGGGCTTGGGATCTTGACAATCCCCCAAAATATAGTTTTGCTTTCAATCTCTTTTTGCGGAAAAAAATAAAAGTTATCCTATTTATTTTGTAATGCATCTGTGTTAGCTTTAGGTACGATATTAGCTTTAGGTATCGTACTAGAGGTAATATAAATGTAGTACAATACCGTAGTTTTTTAAGGATATCTCGCAAGGGAATCTTTGGTGGACCTATTAATTATTGCGCATGAGGGTACAAGTAATAAGTTCAAAAATTATCCCTATCAGAGGTAATGTGGACGTGATAGGTTTTGTGGACCCATTACTTTTGCGCATGTTAGTGCAAGTAATAGGTTTGAAATAAGCCATTCCAGAGGTGATATGGACGTAGTAGTTTTTGTGGACCCATTACTTTTTGCGCACATTAGTAGAAGTAATAGATTTGAAACAAGCCCCGCCAGAGATAATATGGATGTGACAGTTTTTATGGACCCATTACTTTTTATGCATGTTAGTGCAAGTAATAGATTTGGAACAAGCCCTGATAGAGGTAATATGGACGTGGTATTTTTTTTAAACCCATTACTTTTTGCGCCCGTTAGTGCAAGTAATAGATTTTGAACAAGCCCTGCCAGAGGTAATATGGACGTAGCAGTTTTTGTGGACTTAACAACGCTGGTGTACCTTAGTGAGTACGGGTGATAAGTGGGGATGACAACCGATATCAGAGATAATATGGACGTAATGATCGATAGCCAAAACCGGGAATGTTTACTTAGAGGTAATATGGACATGGCAAACTTGGCCGAGAAAAAATATTAGGACTGTAGTTCAAATGTAATATGGACATGAACCAATGTCCAAGATACTCACTGAGGAGTGGTTTACTAAGTGTGGTCCATCCAAAAATAAAGATAGACCCGAGGATTGCTCCGCTGGGAAGATTGTTAGGGTGATAGCTCAAAGGAAATATGGACGTGAGCTAGAGTCTAATGAGAATGGTTTTTGGGTGGTCCATGCGGGAGTGCGCAGATGGACCTGAGGGCTGTTCCACTACGGAGCTTTTGAGGATCCATTACCTGTTGCATATTCAGGACTCCTGGATAAAGATGATGGCTTTTACTAGAATTTGTAAAGAAGAAGAAAATGTTGCACATAGGCACTTGCTGGGGATGAAGAACCAAGAGTGTAGACATGTATATTTAGGTTGTTCCGCTGGGGATAAGAGGAGTACAAGTCTAGTTTAGACATAGTACTTTTTTAGGAACTTGCCATTGATAGGCATCATAAGCAAGTCGTTATTGGGTTTCATTAGCCAGTAGGTGTCGTTAGAGAATACAGACTCCACGATAAACGGTCCCTCCTATTTAGGATGAAATTTGTCGGCCGTCGTGTGGGTCATGACCATTGGTCTTCTCACGGTCAGGACGAGTTCTCCCACTTGGAAGGTTCTCTCCTTGACCCATCTGTTGAAGGCTCCTAAGTGACGCACTTGGTATATCTTAATGTTCTGCTGAGCTAAAAGATGCTCCTCGTCGAGTGCTTCTAACTCTTGTAGACGTCGGAGGTTATTATCGTCGACGGTTAATTGGTTGGAGAGGGCTACTCAAAGTGAAGGAATTTGGATCTAGAGAGGGAGGACCGCTTCTCTCTCGTACACCAGAAAGAAAGGTGTGTTGCCAGTAGCTGTCCTGATCGTTGTGTGGTAGGCCCAGAGACATTCACCCAACTTCTCGTTCCAGTCACGCTTATTGGAAGACACAAACTTTTTGAGTAGCTTTATGATGGTCTTGTTGAAGGCTTCTTCCAGACCATTTGCTGTCGGATTGTTGGCAGTTGACGCTACATTTCGAATCTGGTTTTGGTCGCAAAACTGGTAGAACACATGACTTAAGAACTATGGACTATTGTCGTAGATGATCCTTCGTGGCAAACCAAAGCACTATCTGACGTGATGCTTGACAAAGTTAATCACGTTCAATATTTTTACTTCAGTGAGCGGAACAGCTTCTGCCCATTTGGAAAAATAATCGGTTATAGCCAGGATGAACCGATGCCCTTTAGAAGAAGGTGGACTGATTGATCCGATAATATCCAGCCCCATGCTTCAAACAGCCAAGATGCATCCGTTGGGTGTAGGAATTCTGAGGGCTGGTGGATAAAGTTTACGTGGATTTGGCACGTCTGACATTTTTTTGCATACTCAATGGCCTCTGCTACCATCGTCGGTCAATAATAACCCATTCTCCGAAGACGGTCATGTAGCTTTGGGTCGGGTTGGTACGTGCCGTAGACGCCATCGTGAGCTTTGCGGAGGGCCTACTTCGCTTCTGTATTCGATAGGCATCATAACAGATGGTCGTCATAGGACTGACGATACAATATTTTGGTAGCTTTATCATAATAGAACTTTTGATCGATGTGGCTTCCTTTGGGTTCTCAGAAAGAATTCTATAGACCGCGTAGTCAATGAATGGAAGCCTCTAATCTTGGATATCAGTGTGTACTTCTGCCACGTAGCTCAGACACAGGCAGAGGTTATTGTTTGGGATGACCAGCTCTCGACCGATCACTGTGATTAGTTCATGGATGTTGTCTGGAACTGCCAAGGAGGCAGCGAGGCCGGCTAGGGCGTCAGCCTCAACGTTCTGCAGCCGAGGGACGTACTCAATGAAGAATCCCTCGAAGGTTGAGATGATGCCAAGCGCAGCTTGGTGGTAAGGAATTAGGTCTTCGTGCCATACTTAACTGACTATTAATTTGGAGTCGTTATAGGCCTCCAGATACTCCACTCCTACTTGTTTGGTGAGTTATAGCCCAATGACCAAGGTGGTGTACTATTCTACATTGTTGGAGCACAGGTTTGTGAGAGTGTAGGTCCGATTGATGACCAGACCGTATGGAAAAATTAGCACTATCCTGACCCCCGTAATGATATCGCCCTTGGGCCCTGTTCTTGAAGAACCGTCGAAGAACATTTCTCCAAACAACCTCCATGAAGTTATATTTGACTCCGCCACTTCGTTTGGAATCTGGTTATAAAGTTTCAAGATTTCTGGCATCGGATGTGCTCCCAGAAAGTCGGCTAGTTCTTGACCCTTGACGACTTTCTGTAGGACAAACACCATATCGTATGGAGACAGTAGTATCGGCCATGTAGCTAGGCGGGAAGTGAGCGCCCCCAGATTGGTCATGAGAACTCTGAGAGGATTGACTTGTGAGATCACATGAATGGTCTGTCCAGTCACGTAATGTCGAGTCTTCTAGACAGCAAATACTAAGGCAAGGTATTCCTTCTCGACGGGGGTGTACCTATGCTCTGCGCCAACTATCATCCGACTGAGATAATAGATAGCCTGCTCATGGCCTGCATCACTATTATGGGCTAATAAAGCACCGAGGGACTCATCCATCGCGCGTACATAAAGCAGAAAAGGCTTCCCCAAGATCGGGGCTACCAACACTAGAGGGTTTAATAGGTATCCCTTGATGTTGTCGAACGCGCGTTGGCATTCTTCATTCTAGACAAATGAGACACATTTCTTCATGAGCTGGGTAAACGGTCGACAATGCCCATAAAGGTTTGATATGAACCTCCTGATGTATGACAGTCTC
Organism: Iris macrosiphon; assembly: GCA_036927795.1. Lineage (NCBI taxonomy): Eukaryota > Viridiplantae > Streptophyta > Magnoliopsida > Asparagales > Iridaceae > Iris > Iris macrosiphon. The sequence continues at coordinate 83,218,660 of JAYESA010000016.1, forward strand.
CCTTGAAGGCTGCGGAGTTTCCGATGGTTCCTCGGCGGGTTCATCTCAATGATTGCTTTAGTTTTGTCGGGGTCTATGTGAATACCCTAAGAAGTGATGATAAAGCCTAGAAATTTGCCACTGGAGACTCACATGAAAGATTTGGTAGGGTTCATCTCGAGCTGGTGCGAATGCATGATGTCGAACACAGTCTTCAATTCTCTGAGGTGACCACCTTTGGGGTGACTTTTGATGGTGATGTCATCGACATAACACTCGACTGTCTTGCGTAGATGCTCCCGGAAGCTGGTGCTCATAGTTTGCTGGTATGTAGCACCTGCATTCTTCAGACCGAAGTGCATGACTGTGTAGCAGTACACTCCTATCGACGTTCGGAACGATGTATAGTTCTGATCGTCAGGGACATCTTGATCTAATTGTAGCCTGAGAATTCGTCCATGAAGGACATGCGCTCGAAACAGCAAGTGTTGTCGATCATTATTTCTGTGATCAAAAGAGGGAACTCTTCTTTGGGATAGGCCGGGTTTAGATCATGGAAGTCAATGCAGATACAGATATTTTTGTTCTTTTTGACGACGGACGCGATGTTGGCTACCCAGTCTGGATGTTCTTTGCGGACGAAGCCACTAGTTATTAGTTTGTTGACTTTGGCTTCGATGGCGTTCATAATATTCGGCCGGAACCGCCGTTGCTGCTGTTTGACAGGCTTAGCGTTCGGCGAGATGTTGAGCTTTTAGACCGAGATTTGGGGGCCCAGTCCTGGCTCGTAGCTCCAGGCAAAGACACCAATGTAGTCCCTAACGAGCTGTAGCAGGAATTTCTGATCCTCACCAGTCAGACTTTTGCTGATGAAGATAGGTTTAGGGGAGGATTCGTCGCCCAGATTGACTTGTACGACTTTGTCCTCGGTAGGAGGTTCTCGTTGTTTGAACTGCATTTCACATTATGCGTCTAGGCGTTGGGCCCACGGTTCTACTTCGAAGAGTTCCGGTAGATTCTCATTGTCTTTCTCAGGGTCAGCTGACACCATGTTGGCAGGTAATGTCTGCTTGAGCATCTCCCCGATACTGACGTCGGAGTCCCAAGAGGAAGACTCTGAAGAGTGAGAGTGTAACCACTACAAAAAAATGGCTTTTTTAACAATTTTTTTCCGTCAAGAAAGGATTTTCTTGACGATTTTGGATCCGTCTTCTAGACCAGTGTTAAGAAAAGTCCCCACTTTTCTTGGTGATTTCTGGTTTTGTTTACTTGATGGTTTTAAATCAAGTAAAAAAAAAACTATCTTGACGGTTTTAAACCGTCAGGAAAATATAGAATAAAATCGTCAAGGTAAATGAAAACTTTTCTTGAATGTGGCCTAGATGACAGGTAATGACCGTCAAGAAATCCCTTTCTTCACGGAAAAAAACCTTCAAGGAAAATATTTCTTGATGTTTAAAAACCGTCATTAAAAACTCTTTCTTGATGTCTAAAAACCGTCAAGAAATGATGTTTTGTTGACATTTTACAATCGTCAAGAGAAACCTGTTTGTAATAATATCAATATATTCCAAAATTCAGTTACCAAATACACATAATATCAATATATTCCAGAATATCGCAAACATCAAAGAACTATAATACACAATTTTTATATTAACAAATTCGTGTTCGTACACCACAAACATCCAACCACAACCAAATAACCAAAGTATACAGTTTGTACAATATCTTAAATATCTAAAACCGATTTATACAAGTAAGCCAAAATACATCTGAACCCGGAGCACATCTCTCCCATCATAGTACAACCTTTATTTTCTATGTAGTTCCTAAGAGCACAAGAGAAATAGATTTAATCAATGTGTGTTTGTACAAACTGATATAAACTGTATTAGAGAACAAGTTAAAAAATAAAATTTTAGCATATATCAACTGTATAAAAGAGTATCGGCTTAATGCAAAACCTATGCTTGAAAAACTGAAAACTGAAATCAACATATAAGAAAACTCATAAATGATCTTTTTGGAGAATTTTTTAGGACTCGGACATTTCAGAACTCAAATGAAACAAAATAAGGCTTGCCCTGGCTCTTTCACATTTGCTCACATAACTCTCCCTGCTCTTTAGTTGGAAGCACACACAGTCTTCACTTTCACTCAAAGACACTGGTTGACACCTGCTTCTACTGAAATTTGACACACACATGCACAAAATTGATACACATGCACTCCCAGTACTGATACCACACTCAGACAATTAGGTACGTACATTCACATACACACTCACTACACCTACATTGTGTCATGGATCCTTGATATAATTTTAAACACTGGACTTAATTAACCTTGATATAATTTCAACACTACAGATCTGGTATAGCTAAAAGCTCCAGCAAATACAAGGGTTGTATTAGTTACCTTTAGTTTCTTAGATTTAGTTTCCTTGAGCATATAGGGCTGCATATTATATACAAATTGCTAATGCTCGGCTATATTCATCTATAAATAAGCTAGAATTTATAGAATACTAAACTTGAGCATATATGCTAAGCTGGATTTGGACTGAACTAAGCTTGAAAAAAGCCTAATGAACAATAAATAACACTTAAAGATGCCTACCATCAGGTATGCTCCATCGTCAAGCCAGTGGTTCTCCTTCAAAACTCCATGACCACTAGTTTCCATGGCCAAATGTGATCTTCATCTACAGAATTCTACCAAATTTGGCATCTGTTCCGTTTTCTATGTCCAACTTTAATTAATTACCTGTTGTTATCATAATTATATGTATTGTGTGCATAGCTACTTCTTTACCTATATTATCATCAGTGGGTATAAGTCCAACCTGAATTAGAAATACTCACTTCGTACTAAATCAATTGTAAGTGCCACATACAATAATTTATTTATTATCCAGTTTTGCTAATAAAAAAATTACATTCCCAAGTATTCTCGAGCATTCATGCCATTGCTCACATAGAAATTGAAACACACAGGAACAGAAACCAATCCTGGAAAGAGACGAAAGCTCTGACTAAGATGGTACAAACATAGTTTTCACTTGACCAAGCAAACCATGAATATAAAATAATATAAATTCCTATTTATAGGAATTAAGAAATATTATCTTGTTTCACATTAACTGATAATCTACTTCTCAAGTGTTTTCCAGGCATGCATATGAATATTTTCCATTAGCTCCCATTGGTTTCCCTAATAAATCCATGCATATGAATATTTACCATTAAACCAATAATATTCAACTTTCCTAATATACATTATGTCTTTTGTATGTAACAGGAGATTGGAAACTGGATGAAGGTATTGGCTAATATCGGTTGGTATCACTGATTTCCTGCTGAAACTTAGCCAATACTCATCTTCAATGGCCAATACAAGCTTGCACCTGCTGAAACCGTATTTTGGGCCGACCTTGGAATAAGGCAGCACCAAACCTGATATGGCAAGGCCGAAACTTATCATTTCCGGCAGACACTTAAATCTTGTAAAAGATAATAGTAATATCTAAGAAAATTATAAATACCACCATCTCTAGTCTAGTTCCGGTCTTTTTCTTCCATTTCCTAATAGTAACATCTAAGACCATCAACATATGCGCTTCCTACAATGATCTTGTTTTAACAGCTAGCTGAAGCTTCAAACAGATGAAACCACACAGTACTAAACAAAATTTACCTTACCCACTAAATTCTCACCTAGCTCTAAATAAAGCATATATCATTATGCACTTACTTGTCCTCCATAAAGCTCCAAACTCACATTTGCTCCATAGATCTCATACTAGGTTACTAGGTGGAGAATTTCAAAGATCTCCCTGCTTTCAATTACTGTTCATTCATCTGAATATTGCTGCAAATTACAGTAAAGTACAGCAAAGTGTTGAAGTAAAAAAAATGAATATTTCATAAGATATCATTGGTTAATCTTGGGTGTAATATGAAAAGGAGTATCAAAATTCTAAGAACCAAAATAGATCAACCAAAAACCTGCCTCCATGAAAATGAAAAATCAAACACACCGTGCATCCACAAACCCTTGCTTAAAAGGACAAAGGCCTGAAAGAATAAGAGTGGATTTACTTGTGAATAAGTCAGTAATAATTGGTGGAGGTAAGGATATAGTTGAGTTACATATATGACTTAGAAGGCAAGCAAGTGGGATATCTAGGCTGTAAGGTTTTCTATATGCTGAAATGATCCCAACTTCTTGTTTCCAGTGTCCTATTTAACCTCATTAGTGTAAATCTTCCTACAGGACCTCATCAATATGACACAGAGAAGAAACACTTAAGAAGCTAGTAAACAATTTAGATAATAAGCGATAAATAGAAACTTATCCCACAAATACCAGAATAAAATAACATCTAATATATCTGAAAATATGATCATTTTTTTGCCTTTGTTCCTCAAAAATGCTTGTTCATGAAAAATTGCATCTGAAGCTTTGAAAATGTCATGAACAAGAAAAACTCGAACCCTCTGACCATTTTCAGATAAAATAAAACGAAACATATCTTCTGTGTCATAAGCCACAGAGCGCATGTCTAAAGATTTGTCCCAAGACATCGACGTTGGCCCTTGAGGTAGAGTCATCAAGAACTTCACTTGCCAATTTTGACCACTCTTTTGAAATTGCTGCTATCTGTACTCCAAGTGTTGGATAATGTAAAGAAACAAGAGTTAGCACAAATAGAAATCCAAAAATTAACTTAGAAACTAATACATTAGACATATAAATAGAAATAACATCCATAAAGTAGCCATGATGCATCCAAGCAATATAATGATAACCTGGTGAAAGAAATGAATTTCAACCAATAATCAACACGCTGATAAACTAATAGAAATGTCACTATCCACCAATATTACATTAGTGCCAGTTGGTTCTGAGTATATACAAGGTAGAATTATAATCTTATAGAAGACAGAGGTATAAGACATAAGTCAACAATATCTAAACAATTCCTTAATTTAGATATCAATAGTAAAAACATTTACAAATTAAAGGGTCTTATTTGAATTAATTAACTAAGAATATTAAGAATCTATATTTAAATAAAATAAATAATTTTAATTAATCTAAACTCACAACATTTTGATTTTTAGGGGAGGGGGTTTACAATTAAACAAGACAAAACTTGTACCAATAATAACATCAAAACCTGGAAGTGTATTTCTAGTTGATTGCTAAAGAAATAGACTAGTCCACAACTAGGTATAAAAATTACCATATAACAATTCAATGCATTTGTAAAAGGAAAAAAAAGTATGCAGCCTACTAATAAAAAAAAGAGAACTTAAGTATGAAAACATGATGCTGCATAGAGTTGCAACTCAAGTAAGAAAGGTCACAACACAAGGCTAATTGGAAAGCTGAAGTAGAAGATACATGGTGTCATCAGCTCATAAAATCCTATTAGTTTTGAGGAACTATTTCTAAATCAAAATTCAACTAAAACATTATTTTCTCTCAAGATAAATAGTCATTGATACTTAGTTATAAAAATAAATTTATTACACAAACTTGATGATAATAGCCATCACAAATTATGTCAAAATTTATGTCGAAAGTAATCCAATCATAGCCCATAAACTTGAAACCAACACTTAATAGCACCCACATTATATTTTTTTCATCACACCCAAAAAAAGAAAAACACTTGAGAAGTATCAGAACCAATTGCCTCTATTTGATACTTGAGAAGTATCAAAAATCAAAAAAATTGGTTAAAAATCACTAGTATCCAAAGCACTATATTACAAATCGCAAATTAGATGTCTCTTTGTGCCTAAGAATGCCAATCATATCAAACAAAATTATTAGTTCCCCATACCCTTCTTATGTTGACAGAATAAAGAAATTATCAATAAGTAAGAACACTACGATAATCTGTCGAATGTGATCCTGACTTCTAAATGCATCAAATAAGACATTTCGAGTACCCAGGGCGAGAATGGATGTAGAAGAATGAAACCTCTTTACTAGAATGGCCTGTAGCGCATTGGCTGCCTGAACCTCGGAACCTTTGTGTATAAGAAAAGGAATATGAATTCTGACATGATGAACACAAGAATAAATGCTAGTAATTAAAAATATACTAGTCTAATCTTATAATCAATGCAAATTCAACATTAATAAATTATGAACATAGAAATGTGAAGATCTGAATAGCACAAGAATGTAGTGTTACGAACATCAAAGCATAGTAATGGGTAAGAAATGATAAGAAGGGCAAAAATCTCACTATACATAACTGAAATGGTTACAGTTCAAGTTTTGTATGTTAAAAATGTAATTACTAGCCTTACGAGATTCACAAAGCCGACTAATCTCAACTTTGAAAGAGAATACATACCATAAATAAAATAGCACAATACAAAAAGATTACTAGATTACTAGTAAAAATTAGAAACTAAGCATCAAGATTAAATTTTGAGAATAAACTATATATTGTCTTAACAAATCCAAATCCAATAAACTATTAAAATAGTTAAACTTTTATATGAAGTTATATACTCTTCATTCTTTTCTGGTAATATTTTTTATTTCAATTATTTGTGCATTTCATATTATAGTATTATTTGAACATTGGTAATGGTCCTTTCTTTATGCAAGCTATTTGTTGCAATTGCCAGAGCCGAGATCTTATTAGATTTCATGTTGCAGGACTGTACGAAGACATGATATTAGATCTAGAAGGAATTGGGATCATAACATAATTGGTAAATGAAAGAACAGTCAGTATTCATGATCTTAGAGCTGTAAATGAATGAATTAAAACTTATGGAGCCTTACAAGCACAACAATGATCCATGATATTACTTGAAGTTTTTTTTGTTTCTATTGTTGTTGAAGCAAATCCATGAAGAAAGTTTGATAAGCAGTTTTTAAATACAAAAATTAAGAAAATCGTTCATCTCCCTTAATTGTGCATCAAGAAAATTGCATAGAAATAGTGACAGAATGAATTGCAACTTTGAAAGGATCGACATCTACAAATTTTGTCTTAACCGTGCCATGATCGTCCACGTACTTTAGACATTGGTGTAGGGTTGATGGCACGATCATGTATTCGTGTATCGATGGTCGTCCCAGCAGGACATTGTAGGATACATCTACGTCTATGACGTAGCAAGTGACCTCAGTTTTTAAGTCGCCAATTTGACATTTCAGATGGATCTTTCTCAGAGGTTAGCTCTTCCTGCATTGAAACCAGTGATGGCAGTATTGGTGGTTGTCAGGTGATGCATCGGAATGCCCAAGGCCTGAAGCAGACTCTGTGGGATGATGCTGATTGATGAACCGGGATCGATGTGCATCCGATCCACCTTGATGGCACCAATGTACCCTGTGTAGAACATGGGACGATCATGCCGGTTATTTTTTAGCAACATATCCTGTTGCAAAAATGTGATATTGGACACCGCTTTTGTCACATTGTTGCAGTCGGGGCATGCGGCAGGATCCTCTACTGACGACTTGACTTGCGCTAGGTAGGCATCAATATTTTATAATGCCCCACTCAGACCATTTTGGGTGTCTTTGGACAGTCGAAGAAGCTCAAACAGTGACAACTTTGCTGGGGTATTGGCGAGTTAAGCTAAGACGTCAAAGTTATAGGACTTTTTCAGCCGCTGAGCCATTTTTTTACGCAATGGCTTATCGAAGCGACCCTCTTTCTGTTTGGACTTGTCCGCTGGTGGGAGTTGAGATAGATCTGGATTAGATATGACAGGTGCAGTAGTTGGAAGTATATTATCGTCGGGAGCCTTATAATCTCGCTGATAGGTAATGCCCGACCTGGTTTCCCCTGCCCAGGCCTCCTCAACGGTGGGAGAAACCATATGACAGGACTTGGTTTTTTGTGCTTTAGAGTTGACGGTAGAAGGCGCTGCTTGCTGCATCAAGTCTGGGACAAGATTCGAGTGGACCCATAAGATCTTGCCTTGAGGTGTAGTAAGTGGTATCAGTCCGGCTGCTTGGTCGCTATCTGGTGGAAGATTGACTACCTCCATTATTGCCCTCATGATCGGAATGACTCCATCCTGGGCTTCCGTCTCGAAAAAGTTACCGAACTAAAGGGACACCATGTTGGCGGCAACTTTCTTGTCATCGAAGTCCAAGGTAAGGGCCTGGATGTACTGCTTGAGGATATAGAAGCCCTTCGTTGCATGGTGGACGTAGCGATGGTAGTGGCAGTATTTTGGATTGTTCATCTTGGCTGCCTCTACAAGGCGCTTGACGTCGGGGAGGCAAAGCTTACCACCCTTCATCATACGTCCAAGATGGGCATGACATCGTCATCTTCGAAGGAGTAAGTCTTCTGGGACTTTGGAACCCCAGTCAGCTTTTTCTTGGGCTTTTTGGTTAAGTTGGCCACCAGGGCCTGCTTCTATTTTCCCTCGCGGTCGCTGTTGTCGCTGTTGTTATTGTTGGGACATTTTCCCCTATCATCTGCGACATGGATCTGTATTCCCAGGAGCCGGACGTCTTTGACCTTCTTTTCAGTGTCGACAACTTTGATGATGAATGATGTCCAGTCTTTGAATTGACTGTCGCCCATCAAGAGGTTGACTGTCGGCAGTAGATTCATGTGGCACATGTCCATGAGTATGGACTTAGGATTGCCTGGAGGCAACCTCAGTACTGCTTGGCAAAAATGCTCAATATAATTTTGGACGAGTTCCCTTTCCCCTTGGGTGACATCCATCAGGGAAGACATCGTCATGTCGCTTCCACCGTCATAGAATTTTTTGAGAAAAAGACTCTTGGAGTCGTCAAACGACGAGATACAGTTGTCTTATAGGCTGCAAAACCAATTAAATGCGACTCCGGATAATGACCCCATAAATATCTTGGTGAGGAGTGCATCACTACGAGGTAGGTGCCTCGTTGCAGTCTCGAAATATCTCATGTAATGACGGGGAGAAGTCTTCCTGTCAAATTGGTCCAGGTTGAAGGATTTTTACTTTGGCGGGTACGGAATATCCCTTCACTCGCGGGGTATGGTTGTCATATTTCGAGCTCGCGCAGTGAATCCCGGTTGCCCATAGAATCTAGGCGAGCCCAGAGTTTCTAGATTTTCCTCATTACTTCTTTGGCTTCGTCTCCCGCGGAAGGGGCAGATGAACCATGCAGAGAATAATTTTTGACTATGGGTGGAGCGGTTACGTCGGAGTGTGTTGGTCTAAGGGTCCAAGATTGCTTGTCTAGAATCCCTCGTTGGTTGGGAGGCTATACTTGCCTTGATGTCTAGCACTGCTTGGGTCAAGGCTTTCATTGATTAGCTCATGGTCTACATCATGGCCTCGAGGACCTCGAGACATTGTCGATCACTAGGGACTTCATGCTCGTCCTCCGCCATGTATATCATTCTTGCATGAGGAGAGATGGACGGGACAATAGACGTAGCACTTTCTGCTTCGGACTCTTGCAATGAATAGTCGTCAGGGAAGGTTGGAAGTGTCGTGCCATGTTCAGACTCAGAGGGAGTACTACCCCCAGCGTAGGAGGCGGCGTCTTCTTTCTGGGGGTGGCTACCCTCAGGGACATCAACATTTGTTCATTGGGAATCCTCATCTCTTCGGAATGCCAGATTATCTTATAGGTCCTGGGGATTACTACCCCCAGCTTGTGTGACCCCCAGGGGTCTTGAGGAAGAGCTACCCCTAGCAACTGATAGCTTCTTCTTTGAGCGGGTGCCCTAAAAAACTCCTTCCATAGGCCCCATAACTAGTCATCCTGGTAATCGCCTTCTCAATACGCTGGTTGAGATTGACGGACTAGAGGTGCTGGACTTCTTCCCTCCCAAGGTGGAAGGGCCTTTCTGAGCAGAATAACTTGAGGCAAATGATATCTCATCCTTCTCGGGTGTTTGCACCTAATCCTTGGATTGTTGCCGGATAGGTGCCATCGGGTGCAGTCGTTGGAATACTGACTGCCTGCTTGTAGGTACTGCCACTTTGTTGTAGCAGCAATTGATGATAATTTTGGCACAGTGATGTCTTAGAGAGGATACCTGACATGTCGTTGCTGCCTTCCTCGCCCTGCGCTTGTGACTAATCATATTGCGCAAGTCAGGCGAGGGCTGACTCACCTTTGCACTCTTTTTGTGAGTACGGGTAGACCGAGTACACGGGTGCGAGGGTATTATTTTTGCTCCCTGATCTAGGGTTCGTACAAGAACTTTCTCTAGATCGTTAGTAGAAGACTTTTGAGATGGACCTTGTCCATTTGCCGCCGAGGGCTGGACGCACAGGTTGGTCTTATACAGCTTTCCATCAGGGGCCCGCATCACAGTTAGCGGTATCCTCCGATGGTCAGCCGAATGGACAGTTGCTTGAGCATAACGAGCTCGCACTGTCCTAGACTTCTTCGACTTAGCACCCGTAGGCGCATTATACGAAGAGTCCAAATTTGGGTTTTTATAATTCTCAGCATGGCGCATAGGGTCAGCGCTGCGTGAGATTCGGTAAAAAATAGAGGTTCAGTTGCTGCCAGAGTCGCATACAGCCATCTTCCTGCGGCCGTCAACCGATGCAGCATAGTGAGTCTTATGAAGCCTCCTCCTTGACTGCATAGAGTTTGCATCAGCGCCGGAATGTCTGACATCAAAGTATTTTCTTCGGCCAGAGTCAGGCTAGGATACCGCATGGACTGCCTGAGGGGACGCTTGGTGAGCGCCTTCAGCAACAGGGAAAGAGACGGGAAGCACAAACTCCGCAGTTGGGTGAGATGTGGTGGCTACCTATGTCCTGCGGGTCTTTAAGTGGTGAGCACTTTTCTGGTTGGAAGAGGCTGCCGCATAAGCAGTGGACGCATGATGTGTCATCCCTGCAGCAGAGAGAGAGAGAGAGAGAGAGAGAGACGGGGAGCGCCTTCTCCTCAGTTGGGTGAGGTACTGTGGCCTTTGCTACCCGCGTCCTGCGGGTCTTCTTGTGCTTTGCTTGCCTCGGAGAAAGTGTCGCGCTATCCCCAGAGAGCATATCCTCGAAAGCCTGATGGTTGAAGCGGACCACCAGCATCCTTTGAGTGGACCCGAGCTTGGCTGCGTCGGATTGTGCCACAGCTTTCTCATCAGTGGAGAAAGACGTCCCTAGTAGAGTCGTCATCTTGTTCGCCATTAAATTCGAAGGTTCTAGAAGAGCTTGATTTAATTAACAAACGAAAGAAAGTACAAAGAGGTCCTGGACGAACAATATAAGTAAAATATTTTTTAATCTGGGGTGTGACAATGGACAAGGAGTGTTATAACGTCTCCTTTACTCCGTAGACGATCTAATGTAGGGTGAGAAAGCGTACATTCTCTCTTCGCTCATCTCAGTATGCTCTCTCTCTGTATTGGCCGGGGGTGGTATGCTTTCTCTCTAAAGTAGAAAAAAGCCAGCCCTTAGAACGTTCAAGTTGCTCATATTTATAGCCATCGTGCTGATGGGCTATGGGTGCCGTATATGCCTCTGTTTGGTGGTCGCATAAGACTCATTCAACAAAATATGGTTGCAACTATCACCGTATGCCATGGGCCGATTGTCACCTGGTCTTGGTTGAGTTATCATGTTGAAGAGATCTCGGGGTTGTTATCAACCCGTCGTGGGCATGACTTGGTCAGCTGGACACGTAGTCAGCACCAACTGTGCGAAAATCTCTACAGTTTTCACGGAAAGATCTTGTGGGCTGGAGGCCGTATCGCAACTTGGCTGCATGATGGCGAGGCCACATGGGTCTTGTATCCGCATACGTGCTCTCGTTTGGGCCTTGGTCGAATGGACACTCTAGCCGCATGGTGGCGAGACTGCATGGGTCTTGTAGCCGCATACGTGCTCTCGTTTGAGCCTTGGTCGAATGGACACTCTGGTCGCATGTTGGCGAGGCCGCATAGGGCGTAGCCGCATACGAGGGACCACGTGTCATGACACGTTTGTCATAGCAATTAATCCACTGATGTGACTTATTGTCTTTTCCTGAGCCGTCGTCTTCACGAGTCTCGCAGCGTCTCAGAGTGATGGGTGATGTGTCAATACTTCTGACAGACATCAAAATTTGTGTCAGGGGTCCTTATGCGGCCTCCCTGCTCTGTGATTGTTTATGCCTCATATAGTATACTATACGGCTTTTCTACGATTTGGTTGGTCAGGCCGTATGTGGCTCTTCTACGGCTGGACTGTTCAGGCCGCATGTGGCTTCTCTGCGGCTTGTTGAGGGGGCGTGACCTTTATGCGGCTTGCATGATTTTTTTATGCTTCTACAGTAGTATTTTGTGTTATCGATGTATGTTTCTAGCAAGCTAAACCAAATTGTATATTATCACCTAACGAAAAGAAGACAATAGTGAAACATCATTTATACATTACAAATCAATGGAAAGTTATCATCTTCCTGTACTTTCTCTAGCAAGCTAAACCAAATTGTATATTATCACCTAACGAAAAGAAGACAATAGTGAAACATCATATATACATTACAAATCAATGAAAAGTTATCTTCCTGTACTTTCTCTTGCATCCTATTGTATAGCATTATCATCATCTATGACAACAAACTAAGATCTATCCATCATATATACATTACAAATCAATAGAAAGTTCAAAAACTGATGCCCACAAAACATAGGAATTGTGTGCATTTATAAATACATAAATTAATGACAAGCAAAGCTCGAACACTAAAAATAATTAGTGTGCGTGCCCGTGTCCGACTGGTAAGCAACTATAGCGCACATTAGACGATCCAACAGAACATCATGAGATGCCAAAATCAACATTGTGTTTGTGTCTGTAATCTTGTCTTATTTACAACTTCACAAAGAGGGAAAAGTATTAAAAAAAAACTTCAAATAGGAGAAGAATATATTCCCAAATAGCAAAATGAACCAAGCAACTCCAAACCAAAAGATACTTCAGGAAGAGACAATAATCATTTCGGAAAAAAATAACTTTTAAAATACTTTATTCTAAATATGATAATTAATCAAAAAACTTAACCTTAGTTTAAAAAAACACATATTGAAGATGTAATTATGTCCCATGCCCTACTATTTTCTTACTAAAAATACATTTACTAAAAAAATGAGCTATATAATCAAATCTTTTTTCTTACGAAAAATACTGGAAAGCAGAATAAAGTATGAGATTGGCATGCCGCATGCCATGCCCTAAAGAGAAGAAAAAAAAACACAATTTTGAACATGCAATTTTGTGACAGCTATTAATATTTCTTGAAAGTAATAGTAAACAGAACAAAATAATGATATAGGCATGCCATAATCTAGAGACCATGCAACAAAACCCAGTACTTGTAAGAACAAGAAAATTATAAGATGCAATTTTGTGAGCCCATATCAGAAAAAACTATTTCTTCCTGAAAAACTAGAAAACATAATTATAACATGAACATGGCATAACCTAAAAACTATAAAAAAGAAACATAATTATAGGAAGAAAAAAAATCAACAACTGAAAACTAATGTCGAAAAGTAACTTTTTATTCACTAACTTCAGAATAAATGAAAAGAAGAAGAAGAAGAATGACTTTAATCTTAAATACTCCAACTTTCTAACTGCTACAATTTCGTAGGGTTCTTGGGTCCAGTTTTTCTCTTTTTCCTTTTCTGATTGAACCGTCAATGATCTCTTTGTTGGTTGTGTTCATAATCATAAAACAAAGTATTGATTTCTCGTCGTTGCTTGTTAATTCATATGTGGATATATTTATGGTATGTGTGGATTTTTGATGTGAATTTTTCCACCGAAGGCGCTTATACCCGTCGCTGGAGGGTTGCCCTTGTTCTAATTTATAATTTGAAATGTTTTCGGATAAAGGATTATAAATCAAAAAATTTATAAATTTCAGGAGATACTAAGTTAGAACTAAAGACAAACTCACAATAGCTTCAAAGCAATGAGTCGATATCTTGGTTTACAAATCATCATTGGTAAGTTATTTTTTATTTATATATGAGGCATAATCATCCATATCTAAGAAAGTAATAAGTCGATACTTAGTTGACCGTACGTGGATGTACAAACAGTAACATCAGAGCAAGATGGATTTGAATGACGAATTCACGCCTGTGTTGAGGAACTTCCCAATTATAACTTAGCCTCATCTATGGCAGATTGTGTCCTTATGTCAAATGTCATAATAGACCATAAAATGGTAGATCTTGTGGAAAAGGATCTTGCATCAAATTAGCGACGTTATCGACAACTCTAGAGCTAGATGTTGCTAAATTCTAGAAATTTAGGGAGTACAATGAAATACATCGTTGATTATAATGAATTACGATGAATAATGATTACTTTTAGATAATATAGAAACAAACATCGGTAAGAATCGCTACACGTTTCTAAATAGCGAGGTGTAGTGACATATTGGACTACACATTGCTAAAAAATTAATATTTGCAACGTTTTGCTACGTCATTTTTTGAGACGTCGCTAAATATTTAATATTAGCCGACCATCACTCACTTTCCCTATTCACTACAAGAAAATTGGATTTTCTTGAAGCTTTTCTACGGTCAAGAAAGAGTTTTCTTGATGGTTCCTTTCTGTCATCTAGGTCAAAGTCAAGAAAAGTCTCTATTTTGTTACTAACTTTTCGTAACAGTTTAAAATTGTCAAAAAAAACTTAGCCAAAAACCATCAAGAATATGAACTTTTTTTTTTGACTCTGACATAGATGACGGAAGCAGAACCGTTAAAAAAGGTCTTTATTTGACAGTGAAAAATCGACCAAAAAAAATCATTCTTTTGTAGAATACAAATATTTGTTGACATTGAAAACCGTTAAGACAACTTAAATTTTTTTTACCAAACTTATGTTTATAATTATATATATATTTTTTAATTATATATTATTTGTTTCTGTTTGTCTTTGCATGTTAACAAACAAATACACATTTAATATTAACATAAACGAAGAACATTGCAAACATACAAATATAATCTTTATATTGACAAATACAAATTTGTACACCGCAAACATCTAAGAACCATATATACAAATGAACCAAAATATATAGTTTGTACAATATCTCAAACATCCAAGAATAATATATACAAATAAAACAAAATGAATTGTCATACAAATGTACCATTAAGTTTGCAAACATTCTATATAAATACCGACACAAAGTCTCTGCATAGCTTCCCCCACCGTATCTTTTGTTGCATCCCACTCAAAAACTGGGCATATGATTGCATTGGATATAGTGATAATGATGGATGGATCAGAAGCATTTACCTAGAGCACGACATGCATAATTAATTTATATATCAGAACGTCTGCAGAAACACAAGTCAAGAAAGAAAATGAATATCCAATTAATTGGTAATTAGACCTGGAGGATTGCATAATCAAACCGCTTATATTATAATTTATTCAAAAGAGAATAATGTATTGCATACATGTAGACTCTTAGCCTATAGTAGACTGGAAGAAGAGTTCAGACTGTTTTGAAAATTGCATGAATAAACAGTTGCGACTCTATTGCCTATACACCTAAAAACAAAGAGATCCCAAATTTGGTGCATGTACATGGTGTCTGTGTCGGAATCCACATAGACTCCCCCGAAATACAGTCGGACACATCAACGTCGGTGTCGTATCTTCTATCTGTGTCCATGCAACATATACACCTGAAATAACAAAGAGGCTCTAGAGAAACTTTTGCAATTTAATAATTAAAAAAGGGATTGAGGAACCTTTAAGAGATGACAGAGATAACATATACCAAGAAATATTAATGACAAAGTTCATGGTCGATTGTCGGATATCCGGCAAACAATTTTATAAGGTATTGTTAAAAGCATAAGAGAGATTCAATTCATGAGTTACTTTGGAAAACAGCAAAAGGAAAATGCATTCCAGGAGAAAGTACATAAAGAAATTTCCAACCTAATAATGCATAAAGATAAAGATGCAAATCATATGTAGAAAAGCTAGATGTCTTGATAAGTAATTTCTAAAAAGAACCACCAGAGAATAACTTATCCTAACCATTTGGTAATTCAACAACTCTCATTTGCCATGTCTTGTAAAAGACTTTATAAATATTACTTTACCAATAAGACAGGCATATATACCCCAGCTTTTAATGTTAAAAACAAGTCATTTGCTCCACCTACATTATCACATTAAGGGATGAAACACACACACAACTGAGGTATGTCTCATGTGCACTTTTCACAATTATGATCATATATCAGGATAATGTTCATGGAACATGTTTATTTTTCTTTAATGGAAATAATTTACAAGTGTATCCAATGATGCCCCAGAAGGACGTTATAGGACACATCCACATTAATGACATAGCAAGTCACCTCTTTTCGGAGGTTGCCTAATTAGCATTTTAGGCGAGTCATTCCTAGAGGATAACTCCTTCCTGCATTGAAGCCACTGATGGTCGTGTTGGTTGCTGCCAACCAATGCATGGGGATCCCTATGGTCTGGAGCAGACTCTAGGAATGATGCTGAGAGATGATCCTGAATCAATGTGCATTCGATCCACCTTGATGGTGTCGATATATCATGTAAAGTATAAGGGCCTATCGTGCTTGTTATTCTTGAACAACATGTCTTGCTGCAAGAATGTGATGTGCGGGATTGCCTCTATTACGCTGTTACAGTGGGGGCATGCAGCGGGATTTTGGCCGACGCTTGACTTAGGCTAAGTAAGATTCGACACTCTGTAATGCTTTACTTAGAGCGTCATGATTTTTTTTGGAGATACGAAGGAGCTCGAAGAGTGATAACTTTGCTGGGGTATTGGCAAGTTGTGCCAATATGTCAAAGTTCTAAGGTTTTTTAGCCATTGAGCTACGTCTTACGAACCTCTTTCTTCTTTTGCATGTCTGCTACAGGCGGTTGGGACGGACCAGACTCAGATGCTACTGGAGTTGTGGGTAGGGTATCCTAAGGCGTACTGTCATCTGGAGTCACGTCGTAGTCTCGCAGGTAGGTTTGCCCTGACCTGGTTATACCCCAGGTAGAGCTTCGTTTGTTGATGGAGAGACCGTATAACAGGATCTGGCCTTCTTTCCCTTGGATTTGGCAGCGGGAGACGCTGCTTGTTGTATCAAATTTGGGACGATGTCTAGGTGAACCCGCATGACCTCGCCTCGCTGAGTGGTGAGTGGTACCAGCCTGGCTGCTCGAGATGGAGGGAGGTTAATGACTTCCATCGTTGTCCTAAGTATCGGGACAACGCTGTCTTGGGCTTCTATCGGTGTGAAGTCGTCGAATTATAGCAAGACCATGTTTGATGTGACTGATTTGTCTTCAAAGTCTAAAGTGAGAGCTTTGGAGTAGAGTAGCAATTGGATATGCCTCTTCAACACGTAGAAATCTTGTGTTGGGTGGTGGATGTATCAGTGGTAATAACAGTATTTGGGGTTGTCAACTTTATTCGCCTCATCCGGTCGTTTGATGTCGGGTAGCTGCAGTTTGTTGCCTTTTATCAACACGTAGAAAATCTCGATGATATCATCATCGTCGAAGCAGTATGTTTCCTTTGGCTTGGATGCTTCTGTCGGCCTCTGAGTGGATGTGGCCGAGCTTTTAGACACGTTGACAGTAAGATCTTATTTTTCTTTATTGTTACGGCTGTTGGTGCTGACGTTATTGTTGAAGGGACGCTTCCCTCTGTCGTCGCCGGTAGGGAACTACAGTTCCAGCAAACGGGCATCCTTTGAATTTTTTTATCGCAGCGGCAACGCTTATGATGAACGACATCTAATCATGAAGTGGGACTGAAGTTGCCACAGTTTCACACAGGTAGCAAATTCATTATGTAAGTGTCCATCAAATGGCTATCGGGGATGCCCAAATACAGTTTCAGTGCCGCCTGCCTGAACTGTTCAATGTACTCTCGACAGGTTCCTTTTTCCCTTTGAACTATGTCCATGAGGGAGCTCATAGTCATGTATATTCTACCGTTGTAGAATCGAGCGATAAAGAGGTATCGAAGATCTTTGAACAACGAAATACAGTTGTCCGGGAGACTACAGAACAGTCGTAGGCTACTCCGATCAAAGTTCTGACAAAGATCTTGGTAAGGAGTACGTCATCACAAGGTAGATGTCCCGTTATTGATTCAAAGTAAGTCATAACACGATAATCATGATGCATGATCTAACACATGAGCATGATGATCACGGTATATATAATCACTGGGAATAACATCTCCTGACTAGTATCGAAGATATACTAACCCCTGTACCCTCGTATCGGGAACCAAGTATACATCACTAAGAACGTGAATTATAGTAAATATCAAATAAAGAAACTATCAGAGAATGTATTCGTCTGTGGTCCTGAGCAATGAATATCAAATAGTGCCCGAACTGGAGTTAAAGTGACCTAAATATGAATTATCAATGTCAAAGGATGATTTGGAAACATAAATAAGCTTAATTAATTATATATTAGGTCTCTTGGTTATTTCTAGGAAATTAGTGTCAAACTAGTAAATTTCTATTTTTGGGTTCTAAGATACCTATTAAGGTAGTCTATGAAGCCATACCAGTAATATTAAGTCTATATTAGGTTATCCCCAAGTTATCTCTAGGTTTCTAGGCCATATTAACTAGTATAGTATACAACGTATAGTTAGTGACTAGCCAATTAGAATTTGCAAGTATTAGTTAATGCTAATTATTGTTAGTCATGACCTTAGTAATTAGAATTAATTAAGTTTAGTTGTCATGAAAAGAATATTCCTCTTAGTTGTAGAGATTCATTCCTTTAGTTAATTAAATTTTATTTATGACAAATGGAGAGGGACAAACTTGATATTTTGGCATGACCAAACCTTACTATAAGAGATAAGTTCAATTTAGGGCTCATCCATTCATTTTATTTCAGTCATTAGCCTCATTTTTTCCAAAGCTTCTTCTTCCCCAAGCAAACCCAATTCTTTACCAATATCACTCAATCCACTTCCAATTCCACTCATTCTCTCCATCATGAAGGCCTAGAGCATTGGAGAGCACAAGAAGATCCATAGAAGAGGAGCTTGCTAGGAGATCATGTCAGACACATCATTTTCGTGTCAAATTCAGAATTCTCCAAAGAGGCTACCAAAATACTAGATAATTCTCTCAATTTTATCAAATTCATGGTTAAGAACACCCCTTGGACATGTAGAAACCTTTCCATGGTTAAATTTGACTTTCCAATGGTAGATCTAGGTACTAGGAGCCCTCAATTTGGTAGATCTAAGTTATTATCATGACTTTGGGGCTCAATTTGGGAAAAATCCTAATTGTATCCATTGAGTATATGTATTGTGTCCTAATGAGGACTATTGATGTTTATTTGATGGTGTGAAGTATTTTTGTGTCCAAAATTGGATACGTAGAGTCCGTATCATGATACGTCATGATATGTATAGGTGGACTTGGTAAATTGGGTGTATATATGTGTTCTTTTGTCCAAAATAGTCCAAATTTGTCATAGTATTCAGTCTCATTTTTAGCAGCCATAGCAAATTAGAATTGTCATAACTCCTAACTCAGGACTCTCATTAATCTGTCATTTCTTTTAAAAGAACCATATCGAAGTTAGCTTTCCAAATATATAAATTGATAGGCCAAATTTATTCTAAAACTTTCTGTAAAACTGTTTACGTATCAGGTATTCAAAAGACGAATGCATTTCGATATTTTTGCGATTTTGGGAGTTTTCGGACACGAAAATGTGATCCGTTTAAAGTTTTGGAAAGCTAATACGATGGGATACGACATAATTTAACCCTAAAATTTATTGAATAGGTTTAGTAGGTGCATCATTGGTTACAAGTAAAGAACTGACTATACGACATAGACATTTTGTGTATCATATGAGCCTAGGTAGTATGGATATCAAGTGATTGTAGGTATATTAGGTTATATATATATATATATATATATATATATATATGTTAGTGTTAGGTAATATGTGTTAGTTATTGTGTGTTAGTGTTGATACAAGTGGTTATCAAGTGAGCCAAGTATAGGTAAGTTATGTGTCAAAATATTAGAGTTTGGGGCAAAGTACTAGTGTGATACTTAGGTACCATGAGGATATTTGTATCATGACACTCAAGTATCATGAGTAGGGGTAAGTGAATATTAGGGTTGAGTAAGGTATCATATTTGGTTTCAAGTATTAGTATTAAAGTTAGTTGGGTAAGTATTTAGGAGGATAAGGTATTGGTCAATATACTAAGATATTGGGTATTAGAACTAGGTATGGTAATATCAAGATGTCAAGTGCCAAGAGTAGGGTGAGAATCTTAGATGTAAGATAAGTGTAGGTTATGGTTATGGATTAGTATCTTGAGGGTTGGCATCATATGATACTTATGTGGTACCATGGTACCATGTACAAACAAGTGAGATATGTGTATGGTAAATTAGAGTGTGGTATCCTAAGATGTATCAAGGTATTTAGAATACCAAGATACCAAAATATTAGAACTATTATGAGTTAAATATTAGGATACTAAGGTAAGGTTACGATATTAGGTATTGGATTAAGATATCATAATAATGGTAGTGTCTAGCTTGGGTAATGACTTAGATACCAAGGTATGAGTTAAGGTATTGGGTATTGGTCAAGGTAATGGTATTAGTCTAGAAACTAGGATACGGAATAATATGTTAAGGTGTTAGTTAAGGTAATGAGGTAATACTAAGGTAATAGCTAGGTAATTAGGTAATACTAAGGTATTGGCTAGGTATTAAGTGTTAGACTAAATTATTGTATATATTAGTATCACAACACCAAAAAAGTCATTTTGGAATGTAGAAAATCCGTTCCAAATATTTTTAGGAACGCCTTTATTCCATGTCTATTTCGGGGCTGCTAAATTTCTTGGAACAGAATAAAAGAGTTCCAAGTAAACAAATTGGGAACGGTTTAAATATGTTCCAATGTTGGAACATTAACAAAGTGTTCCTAACAAAGTATTTCACATTAACTATTGGCCATTTACTGGAACGGCTACAAAGTATTCCAGTGGCTAGAAAGTGTTCCAGTGTTGGAACCACACGGTAGAAATGTGTTCCTATAATAGTATAGACATCTAAAATTGTCCAGAATAGGAATTTCCAAACATGTATCTTGAATTAATATATTATATATAGACAATTAATATTTTATAATCATCTTGAGATTTCTTGAGATTTTATGAAAGTAAAAAGCATCCAAACCATAAGTACGCACAGAATAGATCAAGTTGAAGTTGCATAGACTAATAAAATCAAAATGTTTTACATAAATATTGTATGTTTGACAACTTTAGTAAACTAACTACAATTCCAAAAAATTGTCTGAAAGATGTGAAAAGCAAAGGAGTGACTAATCCCTTCTATGGCCCTTGAGATTCTTCTTAGTGACCAGAGGTCTGGAGCGATAATTATCCAGGATGCAGACTTAGGCACAGAATCCATAACCAGAGGTCGTCTACCATAGGCCATCCACTTGGGCACAAAATTCAAGCCACGAAGTTTGAAAAAATCAAGAGTTGTGTGACCAGCAACATCACACAATGCACAAATCCCAGCATGCCCTCAATTATTTGCTTGATCCTGTAGGTAACAAAAGTAATTCCAATCAAGCCAAGCCTGAACATGACACAACCAACAAGGATAAACTTGTTGTCATGCTATCGAAATTTACAAGTATAGAATGAAAAGGACTGACATCAATAATTATTTACAGTACTAAAATGATTCCAATGACCAACCCCACAGAAGTGAATATATGGCATTGGCAACAATAGTGTCGATATGCTACCCAAAGAAAAATCCAGAAACCCCCAATACATACATCTTGAATATTGTTATGATTATTAACCCAAAATTTCCTCCATAAGTTAAAATCCAAAACATTTTAGCTCAAAATGTTGAACTGATGAGCTATAAAATCCAAAATATTTTAGGTCAAAATGTTGAACTGATAAGCATAGTACATGGAAAGAAGAACAGTTAGGTGTAATATCTTATGTTTGAAGCAAAATAAAATACTTGATCAAATATAGGTATCACAGAAGCCTTGAACAAAAATATTTTTTGCGCGATTTATCTAGAATGTATACATTCTCAGCAAGCAATTTTGTCCTAAATATTTGTATGTACATCATACTTTACTTCAATAGCAAATAAGTGATCAACAAT
The DNA here is from genome assembly GCA_036927795.1 of Iris macrosiphon. Taxonomy (NCBI): domain Eukaryota; kingdom Viridiplantae; phylum Streptophyta; class Magnoliopsida; order Asparagales; family Iridaceae; genus Iris; species Iris macrosiphon. Next base: position 83,240,826 of record JAYESA010000016.1, read on the forward strand.
GTAATGAATCTTACATGGCATCAAATTCATCCCAGGTCTTGGTCTCCAGGCCAAGAATGTGTAGGTCATTCATGAAAGCTCTCTTTGCATCTTGACCACCAAACATGACCAAGTCATCCCGACAGGAGTTACTTACTGGCATCCACCTGAGATCTGCATTAGAGCAAATTTATACAAAAGGTTTCATAATTTACTAATAAAAGATTGGCATGTTTTGATTCCATCACACAAAAACACGTACACATGCACGTACGCGGAGACAGAGATCTTATGGGAAAAGAAAAGAACTAACAAAGAACTTGGGAATACTAAACTAAAAAATAAATGAGTAAAAAACACACACAAAGACAACCAAGTATACCAACCTTACTTGAGGAGACTACTCAGAGTGTGAAGACTCAAAGCCTCTCCATACAGACCAACTTGCACATAAGCATCAACCAATTAAACAAGGTTAAAACTTTAGAAATTTATATTGCTTAACATATCTTTCGGAAGTAATGAATATCCAAAAAATGACTATAGTCAAGCAATAAAAATGAATAGTAATGAAACACTAGTTGGGCATTGAATTTCCCATATGATAGATACATAAATTTGTCCTCCTTCACAATCAAATGAATATAAATAGATCAACTTTATGATATATATCAAAAAATAATCTGGCCCATCAAACTAAACATGAAAAAAATGGATCATATTCGAAGAAATCAATTTCGCACCAACGCATCAATGTAATCACTAATCATGCAAATAACAATCAATTTAATAAGATATCAAAACCAAGCAACACATGCGCACAAACACCAATAACCGAGAACCCTCGTGTAACTTACATATTAATTTCAAAAATCATAAATCCCTATCAATGATCAATGTTTGACTATGTTTGAGTAAGGGTAAAGAATATATCAACCTAGCACAAAACCAAATTTTAAATGGTAAAAAATATAGGACACTAATACAATATGGAGAATATTCTTATATAGAACACATCAATCATCACATGTCAAATATTTCAATGGAAGTTGAAAATTCAACTAATGACCATGGGAGTAAACATCCTTGGACCGTCTTGTAGTGAAGATCCAACTATCCAATCAGAACACAATCTTCTATAATTCAAACAATGACGGATCATAAATCATATAGATGTCAAATTATGGATAGAAACTTATGTTCATAAGCAGTATTCTCACGTAACCAAAGACCTCCGCCTTCAAATTGTGAATTCAACTGGTCATTTAATAAACTACTTCAAAAGAAGATGCAAGCATTCTTGAGCATATACAATGACCAAACACGGATATCAGATAATCACCCCAGATACTTAACCATTTAAATTAGCAATGGTAAGTTTTAAGAAACATAAACAACATAAGTATAGTTCTATGAGCTAAAGACAACACTTGAAGAGTATAGGAAAAAATTCAAAAAAGAATAAACTAAGTACAAATAATCGGGCTCTCAGGTAATTTATTATTAAATAGACAATGAAACCAAAAAAATTGTGTCCTGGTAGCATACACTAAGGATTTGTAATAACCTTTAAATCAGCAACGACAATCCAAAATTATATTTGTGATGCAATAAAAAAGAACTAAGAATTCTATATCTCAGTAGTGCATAATCGAAGGGAAAAGATGAACAAGAAAGATGAATAGAAACCCAGTTCATTATATGATAGTTATATCATTATATCAGAAACGCAAGCATCCTAATCAAATATGCACATATATGTGTATTATAAAAACTCACTCTTTATGAACCCTTTGAGAATGTTTAATGCTTGTGTTTTCCATATTATCCAAACCCCTGCTATCATGCACCAAGTCCTTCTCATCCCGCTCACGATCTCCCCTATCCCTTCCTTCCTTCATATCTTTTCCTTCTTAATGCACTGGTGTCATTGTCTGGATCAGGATGATCGACAGTAAGGTCGCGTTCAGAATATGTATTGTAAGTTCTTTCCTTCTGTAAGACCACAAGCAAACAGGACAGAGTGACACTCCAAGTATTTGTCAAGTATAAGATTACAAATTGCATTGTATTAATATATTGTGAAGAAAAAAGCTAAAATATTAGAACGTAAAATGTGTAAATTCTCTGATTTTAACTAAACAGTGACTTAATTCCCTCCACAAGCAAGTAATAAAAAGCACAATAACAAGTTGATACATTTATGTAGATTAATGGTATCCACATAGGCCACATCCATATCAATTAACTTTCTCACTTTGAACAACTAAAATTAAGATAAACTCCTGGTGAAACATTCCTGGAGTACTTTTTCCATGTGAGAGTGCCTCATATATAACTAGCATTGTATGGGTATCATCACAGAGATCCTCTCCTAACGCATAAAAGCCTCTGCCAGATAATACATGTTGACCAACAACACGATGATATCAGGTAAAAAGTGTGTACTCCTCGAGCAAATGAACATGGTATTGAAAAAGTATTGCAACCTATAAAAGTTCAGCGAGCAGCAAGTTTATAAGCATAAACCTTACCTGAGCTTACCACAAGTAGTCAAAGAACTCAAAGACCTCTTGATACACTTATTGGATAGACTTACTCTACCTCCTAGGCATATTCAGTATATCTAAAAAAGACGTGTAAACATATTCATCATCATGAAGGTGATTCTGCACTCAGAAAAAGACTGTTACTTAAAAGAACTAACAATTGCCAAATAGGGAAAATAAAATTATATTGCAACTTGGATCACACCTTTATTTTGTTTACAAAACTAATGGACTCCTCAAACACGAGTTTTTTTCCTCGAAAAGCTTGATCCCATACCCTTTGGGCAAAAAAATATTGAACCCCAGGATTAGGTCTATATAACCCTTAAATAAATCATTCACCCTTAAGATCACCCCAGCAGGACACAACAACACGGATGCTGCTAAGAAAACAGGAACCATCGATATGAACGCTAGCTACTCTATGTTACAGGAACACGGATACGACATGACACCGTAAGGACACAACAACACAAACTCTGCACCTATTATGGTGTGTCCTACCTATTACATTTTGCAATGTTCGGGTTGTATCCAATATGTGTCGAATACATGTACGACACAACACAACCCACATTTTTGGATTAACTTTGCTTGCTCTTACAGTTTTGCATATAATCAAGATAATTTTCTAGCAATTCATGAAAAAATATTCACTAGTATACCTGGTAAAAAAAATCTAAACTAGTGGCCAAAATTGTGCTTTTTTACGGAACAACAAATTTGTCATCCGGAACTCGAAGAAAATAGGCTCTCCCACTCAAATCCGTATAAAAAACTAGGTCAAAATAGGGTCATTTTGGTGTAGTGATATCTATATAGTATATATGATATTATTATATCATAGCTAACTAGTATGACTTTAAAACCTAGTATTAGCAAGGTATTGACCCATAGTTGAGGTATTCGTGATATGGCTAAGGTATTAGTCTAGAAACTTGGATATTAGCAAGGTATTGACTAGTATGGACTAGAAAACCTAGTTAGCCAAGGTATTGACCCTGGAACTAAGGTATTGACTAATAGTTAAGGTATTTGAGATACGGGCTAAAATATTAGGTAAATGTGTGATACGGGTTAAGATACTGTGATACGGTATAAGGTAAATAGCTATAGGCCAAGGTATTGCTAAAAATTATAGGTAGAAGTATATATTAGGGTAATATATGCTAGAAACTTGCTAGTATAGCTTATAAACCTAGTATCAACCTAATTTTGACTAGTGTTGACTAGTTTGACTCTAAAAGTCAACTCAATAGGTAGTTTGAACCTAGAATCAAGGTGTAGACCTAGTTTGACCTAGTTTGACTAAAACGACATAGAAATGACCTATAAATCATATTTTATTTCATTTAAACTTTTTTATCACTTTATTACACCAAATGACAAGAAATTTCATATATAGGTCAGTGTGATACCAGTTTGGACACCTGTTTGCACCGTTTGCTCAAGACCACAGGCGAGTACACTCTCTGATAGTTTCTATTATTTGATATCTACTATGATTCTGGTCCATATTATTGTTTTACCTGATTCCTCGACACTATGGATACACAGATTAGTATTATATGGATTCAATCTCTTGCGACACATGCGTCTACTTGTCTGGCCTCTACTTTATGACTCATTGCTGGCATCACATCAGGACTCACTTACTAGCACCACTTACTTTTATCTGGCTGGCCTCGTACTTGATTTGCGTATCGGGACTTGGATTCATTTTTACTAGTCAGGCGGGAAAATACTTGAGTAGACATATAAACTTTTCCAAAATATAGAATCACCCACTTCCGGCCTAATCTGAAAAGATAGCAATTGCACACCTCACGTACAATGAGCCGTACTACTCTCTAGTCGTTTACATGTCGAAAGTGATATTTCAAAACACACTGGTTTAGTGCTTTCTTTCTGGCTTCACATTATACTTGCTGGACACACATCATATATGTCTTAACTGTAGCTCTCATTATTTACTATCTTTATTGCCATATTCTCTTGTTCGTCATATTTACTTTCATTGATCTTTTGATATTGCTCTACTTTATTCTTAGATTCATTTTCTTTCCATGCTCATCATGTATTACTTACTATAATTGTTTTATAGTCTTTATCAATTAATTGGAACTGCTATTAGAGGTGTACTTCACTCCAATCATGATTGGATAGCAATTTTTAGAGGACTTGGATGATTGGTGTCCGATATATTACGGCCCATGGGAGGTTGTTGCTGCAGTCTCTGACCCAGTAACTCAGGATTGATTGCCGAAAGGTCTAGCAGGAATCACTAGTTATTCTAGTTAGGTACATTAGCATTTTGGTACCGAATTTATTTCTGGCTTATATTTGAGAGTTGGATATTGTTGTTGTATTTGGATGTTGTTGATGTTTAGGCTTAGTAGTTATGTTAGACTTCTTTGATATCTTATCGTGTTTTAGGTATGTGATTGAGTAATGTGTTGCCTTAATTATATTGTCCTCCATTTTAGGGTTGAGATATCATTGACAAGTTATATATTATTTTATGAGATTGATAGTTAGTTGACCTAGACATCATTCTACCGCCGATGTTGCGGCTTAGGCTGGACGTACCCACGTAATAGTTTCCTTTACCGGGTGCGGGTCATGACACGTTTTTGTGATGACCCATGTAGAAGCATGAAAAATACGCTGGGAAGATCTACGCAGCATCTTGATGCAGAGCAGCGTAAACAGAGGCCTTCAGAGCCATCAAGCGTGAAACATAGCTTTTCCGCTAAAAACACAGCGTGAAGTATAAAAGCTCGAAGGACCATCCGCGCAAGTGCAGTACGTCCAGGCCGCTCCAGCGTAAAACAGGGTTCTTCATCGCCTCCATGGCGTAAAACCCAGCCGCTCTCAAAGCAGCATTAAAGCGTATGAGGAACGCTTCGTCTTCCCGAAAAGAACCTGTCCAGTCACGCAGTAAAACCTGACCTCTGACTCCTGACAAAAAAGTGCTGCACGGCTACCCAGACGACGGCTGGAAAAGATGGCAGGCCACTCAGGACGCGCCCCACAGTATGATGGCGGATCTCTGCATTTAATGCAGAGGATTTGGTTAAAATATCACCAAACCGTCGTTTACTAAAGTCCCCCCGGCGTAAACCGCTCTTTCGCGTACAAAGGGAATACGCTGCCTTATTTTACACAGGCAAACATGAGCTGTTTTACGCTCTGCAGAAGACAAACCGCCTGCCACGTCAAAAGCTGCACATCGTACAGGGCTCGAGGCACGTCTCTACGTCAAATTGCACAGAGCGGTGACAGTTTCCCTCAAGGCACGTCTCTGCGACGGATGCGCAGAAGGGCTGCAGACCTTCAAAAACACGTCTCCGCATTTAATGCACAGGATGGTGGCGAATCTCTGTAAAAGATTTGATTATATCTCCAAAAGCCGTAATTCCGGCTAAGGACGTCCACATCAGCACTCTGGCACGGTACACAGCGGCTTCTACGCCCATTCAGGATCTGTGCTCATTTGGCTTCTACGCCCATTCAATCTCTACGACCATTCGGCTTCTATGCCTATTCGGCTTCTACGCCTGTTCGGCTTCTATGCCTATTTGGCTTCTACGCTAAGGTGACAGTCATTTGCTTCTACGCCAACCTCTTCTACACGAGGGATACCTACCTACGTGGCTTCTACGCCGTGATCTTCGCAGCAGATATACGCGTTTTGTCCCCTTAGTTGGACACGCGTCACATGCTCACTCAAAAGGTCATTTATACGCAGGCATTGGTTATTTTAACTGTTGTGTAAAAGGGTGCTGTACTGTCCACTCCTCGGTTTTTACACCAACGGAGTGGTCACTGTCACCAAAACTCTATAAATAGAGACCCCTATCAATGGGGAACAAGGTCGAAAAATTGGTCAAAGAATTGAAGATCAAAGGTCAAAAAACTTCAAACTTGAAGATCAAACAAGGAGAGAGAGAAATACAGATCCGAGGTCGAACTTCCAAGAAAGATCGAACCAGAGGTCAAGAGAGAGAGGGAGAGAGGAATCCAGAGCCCAGGCAAAGAGTAGGGATCGACGACTTCGGCATCGCGCATCCACCCTTCTTTGCAACCTCCGAAGCTGCTTCCTGTCTTCCACGGCACTTCTTCAACATCGTGTAGTCCAATGGCTAAAGTGATCGACTGCAGATCAGACACCTATAGCAATTTATACCCAGATTAAATAAATTGTACTCCCACATCCTCGTATAGGATCAAATTGTACAAGTTTGTTTGTAAACCAAAAGGGCACGGGTCTCGTATAAACCCCGTCGTTTGAAATACACTTTCATTCCTTCTTTTCGTTTAATACCACAAACAAGATGGCGACTCTGTTGGGGACGTCTTTCTCTTCTGACGAGGAAGTAATTGCTCAACACGATGCGGTATCTATAGGAACCGTGAAGAAGACACTGGTCGTTCATTTCGACCAGTCTGCCTACGAAGACATGCTTCGGACTGGGGGTAGCTCTCACTCTCTCTGTCCAAGACAACAGGAAGCTGCGCAAAGTGTGGATGCCCAAGACATCCTCCGTCGTTCCTGTGGACTCTCCGATCTCTCCGATCTCTCCGATCTCTCCGACCAATGAGGTGGTAGCATCGCTCCCTCCGTGCCCCGCACGTAAAATTCAGTCTCCCACTACGCGCGGTACAGACAAAACTCTGGGCAAAGCCTCAGCGCTAACCCAGGAGTATCCACTGCGCTTTACGCGCAGAAATCAGTCTCCCGCTACGCGCGGTACAGACAAAACCTCTGATGGTGCCTCAACGCCAAATCAGAAGTACAGATCACGCTCCACGCGCAAGACGACATCTGACCTCTACGGTGAACCAGATGAGCGCTGTGATCTCCGCAAGGAGAAGCAAGCAGGCGAATACTCAACTACTCGGCCTTTACGCCAGCAAGAGAACGATCTGCCTACCCTCCGGATTACGCGAGAGGCTAATGGCCGACTGAGGGCCTCTCCAGCTTTACGCCAGACTGAGCGAATCTCCAAGTTATGCCAGGCACAGTCCCTCGGCGTAAAACAAGCTCAGACTGCGGAAAGACACCCTCCCAGAGGATTATCCGCCGCCCAGATGGCCAACCTGTTGTATACAGGTGGCATAGGGAAAACCATGGTGCCCAGTCTCCGCATACCCACTGATGGGAACAGAAGATACAAGCCTTCGTCTTCTTCTTCGGCAAATCCTCCTGACCTGCGCAAATATCTAATCCAGAAGCGTAAAGAAAGGGGACCTTCCAACATGTCTATTACGCCTCCTAACGAACACTATTGTAATAGTCATAAGGTTGTGATTAATTGCTGTTGTTCCAAAGCAAAACGATCGGTTTTCGACCGGTTGAGCTACTCGCTGTCTTTCCAGGAAGAGGAACCCGCGCATGCATCTGTGAACATGGCTTCACACATACCTAGAGGAGGGTCAAGCTCAAGACGTCATCCTTCTAGACCTCCAAGCCGAAGGAGGTTCAGTAAGCCCCTCAGAGACGTTGAAGCCGGGGTGTTCCAAAACACTCGCGCAAGGTCACAACAACCAGCTTCGTCCTCTTCTGATTCCGACGCCGGGGGTCGCCAAGTTCCCGAATCAGAGGTAGAAAGTATAGAGTCGACTTCTACAGTGACCTATACTAATCCCTCAATGACCCCCAGAGAGAAGGGAGTTTATGCCGTTGAAGATGAACGCGAGGAAGCTTCGCAGTCAGGGAATGCGGAACAACGCATCACTACACTAGAGATATCTCTGAAACAAATGCAATCCATGGTGGAGAACATGCACCAGATGATTCTAGCTCAGCACGCAACCGCCATGACTCAGGCATCGGTCCCGCCGACTCAGATACGTGTGGGGGTGGACTCACCACCATCCAACCCGAGCCAAGAGCCTACGCTGGATCAAGAGTCAGTAGTTCCTCCGTTTTCTCACTCAGAGAATGCCTTACCTCCCGCTGGAGTTACAATACAACCGACTCCGCACCACTCCGTAGCCCCGCTTCCGACTGAAAATCCGATGCAGGCAGTACAGGAGTTGAGAGCCCAGTTCGACGCCTTGAAGCACAAAGATCAGCTCAAGAAACTGGAAATCAACCAGCCCTACCCAGCTATCTGGGAGGAGGTCCCTTTCCCTCCGAGGTACAAACCTCAGACTATGGCTCTGTTCGAGGGAAAAACATCACCAAGTCAGTACATGAACTATTTCAGTATGATGACGGTGTTGCTACAAGGGAACGACGCCCTCCTCACTCGGGTGTTCAAAGGCTGTCTCTCAGGAGTAGCCTATCAGTGGTACCGTAGCTTGGCGGATAACTGCATTACTTCCTTCGAGGACTTCAGAGCTTTATTCTTCACACGATTCTACGAGGGAGGAATGGACATGTCTATGTCCTCTCTCATCGAAGTCAAACAGAAGGAAAAAAAGGACGTTCCCATCTTCATCGAACGTTTTCGTCAGGCCACCTTACAGATGCCTCCAGGAGTTCCAGACTCTGCGTTAGTAGACATTTGCAGGAAGAACCTCCTTCCCGTGGTCTCGGTGTTCACAGGACCCTATCAGTTCCATGATTGGCCCTCGTTCATCCTCTCGGCAGTAGCCGCCGAAGACAACAGTCGCAAGGCGCGCGACAATGGCATCATGATCTCCGCCTCTGACAGAGGTAAGAGGTCATCTCCTAGCAGCGACCATCCTCGTGATCCCAAAGGGAAAGAAGCACTGGCAATCAACACGGCCAGACCAAAGATTGCGGCAACCACGCAAGCGAGACCTGGGACTTCCAGGCCCGTCGAAGTCTACTCTTTCGACGACAACGATGTCCCAAGTATATTCGAGTGTCTCGTCAAGAGTGGCAAGATCACCCTTCCAGAGCTAAGGCAACCCCAGGAGGTCAGCGATACTAACGACCCCAAATACTGCGTCTTCCACAGATACGTACACCACCCGACGAAGGCGTGTTACATACTGAAGAGGAGGATCCAGGGGTTAATCGATGCTAAAGCCATCACTCTGCACAACACCGAGAAGACGGTCACGGCCAACATGATCTCTCTGCAGTTCGGCAATCTGCCTCCCCAAGAGGTCCCGAATGGTGTTGCACCAATCGCCCGGACAACGATGAACATCGTCAATCTCCCCCCAGCTAGGGGTCAAAATCACAACCTGGTACCCCTAACTACCCGGCAAGGCTAGATTATGTGGGTTCACCCAGATTTGGTGTCAGAGCTCGGGGAAGAGACCAAGACAACTATGCCTACGTCCAAAAAGAGCCCCAAATACCGACCATGCCACATGGTCGCAACTTCTTCTGCATCAGATGAAGACGAGGCATTTGTCGCAACCCGTTCAGGGAAGGCCTACCTCAACGACAACAGAGCAAGTCAGGAAGGTGCACCGGCTGACGCTCCAGCTACCAAACCTTCAGAGCAAGGTCCAGTCACACCAGACGTCAGCCCTTCGAAACCTACTCCAGCGGAAGAGGGGAAGCAGAAAGAAGTACGCTTTGATAAACCTGTGAAAAACATTCCAAGCAAAGGTTTAGAGAAGCCCTACAAATTTGACATCCTGGCCCAACTAGCCAATACGCCAGCCAGGTTGTCCATCTTTGAGCTACTCAGGCTCTCCCCAGACACTCGTCTAGCCCTGAGTGAAGCACTGATGCAGGCAGAGGCATACTTGACCCAGCTCAAGTCCCCCGATGAGGAACCAGTGGCGTGTCCCCAATGCCACAGCGTGATGGAGGTGGTCCCAAATATCACATTCACTCAAGACGACATGCTGTTAAAACATAACAGACATGACAGGCCCCTCTATTACACCGGGTATGTCGGTTCCATGGAGGTCGACCGGATTCACATAGATCCGGGATCGTCGATCAGCATCATCCCTCACAGTCTGCTCAGACCGCTGAGAATTCCTACCAGCGAATTGGCATACACCACCACTACAATCGTGGGTTTTAACGCCGGAAGAAGCAAGCCGCTGGGGAAAATTTGCCTGAGGATCCAGATCGGCAACCTCAGATCGGTGGCCACATGTTACGTCATCGATTCAGAGGTGTCCTACAACATTTTGTTGGGAAGACCGTGGATCCACGACCACAACATCGTTCCTTCAACCCTACATCAATGCCTTAAATATGTAGACGCACAAGGAACGGTACAAACGGAGGTGGCTGACCTAAACCCGTTTAAAGGAATAGAGTCGTACTATTCTGATGCCGTGTTATACTCCCAGGACCACACGGAGGAAGAGTCAGGCGAGGCAAAGAAGGAATCCCACCGGGAGCCAGAAGAATCCTCTGCCACACTACCGCTGTCGATCAAAGTGAAGGGACGAACCACTCGCCCAAAAGCCATAGAGCCTATGGCTATCCACCTGGACAAGACCAGACCAGGAGAAGGGGGTGATCCTCTAGTGATCACTTTGAACCGGAAGCCTCCACCCTTGGTCATCAACCTTCGGCGCAACAGGCAGCCGACCGATGTAAATGCAACCAGGAACGGAGTTCCAGATGATAATAAATATCCTTTTTTCCAGTATATTGACGCTCGAGTTCCAAAATAGGAACCCACTCCCCATGACGAGGTAGAACCCATAGCACAAAAATTCTTGGAAGCTATAAACTCCTACCGTCCGTATGTCTGGGAAGTAGCATCATCATCCAACGTCGTCTCGACATATGGACCACATGAGGATTCTATCTTCGTTGTCCCGCCTACCCACCGCAGTCAGCGCTCAATAGTCTTCGGTCGCATGCGCAATCAACCGACTGTCCAGGAAGATCCTTTCGATGACGATACTGGGAAAATGCAGGTTCACCGATACAGCCCGCAAGCGCTGAGGATCATGCAAAACATGGGCTACGACTTAAAACGGAAGCCAGGCCTCAACTACGGAAGAGGCAGACGAACGCCGCCGCGCGGCGACCCCCGCTATCGACAAACTCGTCTCGGGTTAGGGTATGACACCTCCCTTACGACTTCCAAGTCAGATGAGGACATCTTTTCCTCTTCCCAGAACATCTCATCGCCCTCCGGCTCACCTGATGCTCTCGAACAAACACTATCAGTAAATATGGTAGTGGCGAATCCCTCAGAAGCAGATGAACAGGATTCAGAGCCATTCGAGAATGAATCTTGGGCTCAACAAATGGATACGCAGTGGGAATTCCGCTTCGAGCAAAGAGAACCTCCCACCAAGGACGAAGTTATCCAAATCAATGTTGGGGGTGAACTCTCGCCAAAGCCAATATTTATCAGTAACAATCTTCCCCCAGCTGAAAGGGAAGAAATTATACGGCTGATGAAGGAATATATTGACGTCTTTGCGTGGGATTATGAGGACATGCCAGGCCTAGACCCGAAGGTAGCTACTCATAAGCTCAATATATTGACCGATTCAAAGCCGGTGAAGCAGCACCAACGCCGATTCTGCCCAGATATGATGGACGCCATCGAAGCTGAAGTCAAGAAGCTGATAGCCTGCGGTTTCATCCAGGAAGAACAACATCCCGACTGGGTCGCCAACGTTGTCCTAGTCATGAAGAAAAATGGGAAGGTGCGTATCTGCATCGATTACCGAGATCTGAATGCGGCCTGTCCCAAAGATGAATTCCCTCTTCCCATCACAGACATCATGATCGACAACACCTGCGGCTTTGAACGCATGTCTCTCATGGACGGGTTCTCAGGATACAATCAGATCAAGATGCATCCCGAAGACGAGAAGCACACTGCCTTCCGGATACCATTGGGGGTATATTGCTATACGGTCATGCCCTTCGGATTGAAGAACGCCGGGGCTACATACCAACGGGCTATGAGTAACATATTCCGTGAGCATTTACGCAAAACAGTGGAATATTACGTGGACGACATAGCTGTCAAGAGCCGCCTCAAAGGTGATCACATTCAAGACCTGAGGACGGTATTCGAGTTAATGCGCCAACATCAACTCAAGATGAACCCTACAAAATCCTTTATGGGTGTATCTAGTGGCAAATTCCTGGGATTTGTCATTACCGCCAAAGGCATCCAAGTGGACCCTGACAAAGTCCAGGCAATCGGGGAGATGTCATCCCTTCTCTCATCTCATGAAGAAAGGTGTATCCTTCATACGGGACGAAACCTGTCAGCAAGCGTTCGGAGATATCAAGAGCTACCTAACCAGTCCGCCAGTTCTGGTGCCTCCCGTCATGGGAAAACCATTCTTGCTGTACGTTCGAGCAATGGATCATTCGCTAGGAGCTCTCCTCGCACAGAAGAACGATGCAGGTCATGAACAGGCTATCTACTACCTCAGCAGGATGATGGTCGGAGCCGAACACCGGTACAACCCAGTGGAGAAAGAATGCTTGGCTCTGATGTTCGCTATCCAGAAGATGCGGCACTATGTCACCGGCCAGACTATTCATATCATCTCCAGGATCAACCCTCTCCGAGTGCTGATGAGCAAGCCAAGTGCCCTTAACTCCCGACTCGCGACTTGGGCGATGCTGCTAACACCATATGACATGGTATACGTCCCACAGAAGTCCATCAAAGGCCAAGCATTGGCCGACTTCCTAGCTGCTCATCCGATCCCGGAGACCTCCAAACTATACGAAGACATCCCTGATGAGGTTGCAGAATATAATTTCGCAAGGGAAAGTGACCTATGGCGACTATTCTTCGATGGCGCCTCCAGAGCCGGTCCTAAGGGAAACGTCGTCTCAGGAGTGGGAGTCGTCCTAGTCACCCCTGATCAGCTCGTCATCTACCGAGCATATTCTCTTAGCGAGCCCTGCTCCAACAACGTGGCGGAGTACAACGCTCTACTAATCGGGCTCCAAGTCGCTAAAGAGCTGGGGGTAGAATCCCTGGAAGCTTTCGGTGATTCTCTGCTCATCGTCAATCAAGTCAGGGGAATATACGAAGTCCGGAATCCAGACCTCATCCCCTATCACCAAGCGACGGTCAAGATAGCCATGACGTTCAAGGGGTTCTTCCTAGAGCATGTACCTCGATCTCAGAATCTGGAAGCTGATGCCCTAGCCAGTCTAGCTGCGGATTTAGCTACTCCTGTAAGAAGGCAAGATTCGGTAATCCTTCTTAATAGAGATTTATTCTGTGTGAAGAATAGCTGTCACATAGAACGCAGCTACGCTGTAAACACCGATCCTCCTACAAGAGATTGGACAAGTCCCTTCATAGATTTTGTGGCATACGAAATCTTACCGGAGGACCCCAAAGAAGCAGTATCCGTCAAGAGACGATCGTTACGCTTCTACTTCGATGCATCTTCACAATACCTATATCGCCGGACCTACGACGGACTGCTATTGAGATGTCTCTCTAATGACGAAGCACAGCAGATTATCCGTGAAGCTCACGACGGCGTGTGTGGAGCGCATCAACCCGGGCCTAAGCTACAGGATCGCATCAGGAGAATGGGCTATTACTGGCCTACTATGATCGCAGATGCAGTACGATATGTAAGATATTACAGAGCCTGTCAGGTTCATGCAGACTTCATACATCAACCGTCTGAACATCTACATCCTACGGTCGCATCCTGGCCTTTCGAAGCATGGGGTATGGATATCATCGGTCCTATTCACCCGTCTTCTTCCAGGGGTCACCAGTTCATACTGGCCATCACGGATTACTTCTCCAAATGGGCAGAGGCAATCCCTCTCGCTGAGGTAAAGGCATCTAATGTGATCAGCTTCATCAAACATCACATCATTTATCGCTTCGGGGTACCCCGGAGGATAATTCACGACAATGGGCCTCAGTTCATCAGCCAAGCGTTTCATCGGTTTTGCGATAAAAATCGGATACACAATATTGCCTCTACGGCATACTATCCAGCTGCTAATGGTTTGGCGGAAGCTTTCAACAAAACCATTATCAAACTCTTGAAGAAATTCGTCTCTTCAAACAAAAGAGATTGGAACGAGAAGCTGGGCGAATGTCTCTGGGCATACCGCACGACGGTACGGACACCGACAGGCTGCACCCCATTCTCGCTGGTCTACGGGAGCGAAGCAGTTCTCCCTATTGAAATCGAGATCCCGTCACTCAGGATAGCCGTAACCAATGAGCTGACTCGAGAAAAGAATGACCTGTTAAGGCTCCAAGAGCTAGAAGGATTAGACGAGAAATGCCTCCAAGCTCAACAGCGCATCGCGCTCTACCAAGCACGCATTTCTAGAGCTTTCAATCATAAAGTAAATGAAAGGGTGTTCAAGGTCGGCGAGCTAGTTTTAGCCGTAAGAAGGCCGATGATTCTAACTCACAGAAGTAAAGGCAAATTCCAGCCCAAGTGGGAAGGCCCTTATGTAATCGAGACAACGTTCTCAAACGGCGCCTACATGATAGCCCAGCCTAACGGAGACCAGTTAATGGCTCCTATCAACGGCAAATTCCTGAAAAGGTACTATGCTTAATCTCCCCTGCTCGGGCAGAATATAGCGAGGATCTCAATTCTGACAAAACTACTCCCAAAACGAAACTAGTTGGGTCATATCCTATCATGTCTGTACGACCTCTGAATAGATATATCCTGCTAAGAAGTTTATCGAGAGTCTATCAGGTCCATACTACCTCTGATATCACTCTCGCCTAAGAACTGTCATTTACATTCCGAAATGATAGGTCCACAAAAAGTCAGAAAAGAGTCGCTTTTATTTATTCCCAAGAGGGAGCAGAATTACATCTAGGGAAGCAAGAAGAGAAAGGGTACATCATGATGGCGGAGTAATCAGACTGCGAATCAGCCGCTCCAGTGCAGCTATCCTCTCATTCCTAAGGACCAAGGCATCAGCACGAGCCCGCTCCAGCCGTGCCTCGGGGGTATCCGTAAAGGTCAGCTCAGCCCTTACCCGAAGACAGCCCGCACGGGCAGCTTCTGCACGGTCCAGATCCCGTCGTGCTGCGCTCAATCGGCCAGTCGCTACATTTAGACCTGCCAACGACTGAGAAGTCCACTCCTCTGCCAGAGCGAGTTTTTCCCTGAGCTTAGAGGCCCTTGCTGCATTCCCTTCATGCTCGGATCGGCACTTCGTCTCAAGAGCCAGAGCCTCTTCCACGACAGCTTTTCTCCTATCCATCTCCAGCTTATGAGTTTGGATGGAGTTGTCTAGGCTTTCAAGCTTTGTAGTAAGCCGCTCAGTCATGAGGTCGTATCGAGCCTGGACATCAGCATCAAGGCTGCCCCGAGCCAGCTGCAAGTATTCGGTAATGGGTTGCTCTAAACCATTAACCACCGCCTCCAGGGCGTCAGCTACTCCAGGATCGCCAAGCTCCCTGACAACCCCGATCGAAAGCTGAGAAGTCTTCTTCAGGCGCTCGAAGTCCAGATTCTTCGCCAACACCATCGGTATCATCGTTTTCAAACCGGTATAAAAGAGGCTGGTATGCTGCTCGGTCAACGCAACTAGATCCGACTGAATGCCCGGAGTGGCCGTGATGCTAGTAAGTCCCTCTCCAGGGACAATTGCAGACGAGGTGG
Source organism: Iris macrosiphon (assembly GCA_036927795.1). Taxonomy (NCBI): domain Eukaryota; kingdom Viridiplantae; phylum Streptophyta; class Magnoliopsida; order Asparagales; family Iridaceae; genus Iris; species Iris macrosiphon. The sequence continues at coordinate 83,256,854 of JAYESA010000016.1, forward strand.
CCACGGCCGCCGCCTTGACTGGTGGCGCGACCGAAGAAGGTGCGACGGCAACGATCGAAGTCATCGGCATACTCACGAGGGGCGAGGTCACGATGACGGGTTCGTCCTCCTCTTGAGACGACGAAACCACTCCGGGCGAGCTAGCCCCCGAAGGTATTTCCTCCTCGAAGTCGGGTACCTCCACATTATCGCTAGGAGCCGGAGCAGAACCAGAAGATGCTTCAACGCTGTACTCCCCGTGGACGCCATCCCCTGAGAAGAGGACAAGAAAGCTAATATCAATACAATGGTAATCTTTCTACGAGGAGACATAAAAACAATATTTACCCGGAGCCAACGGTATATATGGCGCATCTGCAGCCGATGTAGCTAAACCACGCCTTAATGACGCGATGTGAACTATCATACCTGGAGAAGGAGGTGGGACGACCGACATCGCCAAGAGTTCTGTCAGGCCTTCACCAAGACGCGATCGAGGTTCGCCAGCTGGAATCTCGCTGGGCGTGCTCGCTGACACAGCGTGAACTCCACCCGCTGCTGACCTAGGGAAGGATTCTCCCATCTGCCTCGGCCACGCAGGCAATCTCGTTCCGCTACCTGGAGCAGTAGCAACGACAGCAACCTCTAGCGAGGATTCTCCGGCGCCGCCAGCCAGAACTGTAGAAGGTCCTTCTCTAAAAGGCGAGGAACCTCCAGCCAAAGAATCATCCCTGATACGGGGAGATGCAGGCTCACTCCCGGGAGCCTCAATACCGAGAATGCGGAGAGGACGAGCAACCGTCTCCTTCCTCCTCTTACGAAGGGAAGCTTCCTTCGGAGCAGAAGCCCGCCGCTTCCCAGAAGAGACTACCAAAGCCCCCGCAGGCGGAGGCACTTCACACCTCGGCACCGGCACCAGAGGCTCATCTGGAGTGCCGGACTCCTCACCCTCGTTAGAAGAAACAGAGGGGACCTCGACTCTTCCCCCAGGCTTGGAAGGAGGCACCCTGAAGCTTCCACGCATGTCAAAATCGCGATGGAAGGTGTTAATCGCCACGTAAAACTGGGCGTAAGAATGAAGGATGCGCAGCTCCGTGGAGGTTGTAACGACCGGCACGATAAAGATTGCCCCCGTGCAACCCATGATAAAATATTGCCACCCTCGAGCTCCATCAATGAGTCCGTCCCGGGACCTGAAGCTGGTGACGGCATTGCCCACGTGCAACTGATCGTACCCAAACTGCCTGGCAAACCGACTAGGCAAGTAGGGCTCGAAGAAGCAATGGTCTTCGCTCCTATACAGCAGATGGGAGGGTTTGATGCAGACCAACCAATTAAAAGCCTCCGGAGAAAGAACGGTCTTCTCTCTACCTGAATCCTCAAGCCGCATCCCTGACTGATTGTGATTTACAGGAGGGGGAGTACAGAGGAACTTTCAGCCGTGGCTGAGGTTCAACACCAGCCGACAATCTAAAACTGTGCTCACATTCCAGGGAGAGTCCTTGTAGTTCAACAAGAATACACCCCCCGAGCTGCTACCGGAGCCAGGAGACATCACCCGGGGATTGTGGAGAATTAACCATCCCATCGAGTACAGGTATGGTAATTCCACCCTGGGAAAACTCTCACGCCGAGCCTCATCGACGAGCAACCCATCAGTCATGGCTCTCAGGCCAGCCTGTATACGGCACACCATGGCGGGAAGCAAGCCCAGTCTTGCCCCGAACACCAGATGCACTGCGGGCCATAGGATGTTCCGGTAAATGCGGTCCGCGGACGCGATACCGGGCGCTACTACTCGACGCAGCCATATGGAGAGGAAACCGGCCAGCTGGGCTTCCTTAGACAGAGGCCTGCGACAGCGCCTCAAGTAACTATAGGCCTTAGTACCTTCGGGGTACTTTTCTACCCCTCAGCAAGAATCTGATCTGGAGCCTTAGCATCCTCCATAAGATCCTCGACGACCTGGGCACTGAGAACGCCCAAGCAGTTCACGGGCTCATTCTTGCCCCCCGAGGCTTTCTCCGACTTGGCGGCCCTAGCCCGATGGAAGAAGAGGTAGGACATCCACTTAGTGGTGTGAGCCAAATCAGAGGGCTCGTCATAAAAAGCGGTGCACGCGAAGTACTGACACATCAGCTCCTGATATACTTCCGCCACCCGAGGGTCCAAATCCCCCAACTCCCGGTTGGTGGGAACGTACTCTTCATATGGGGTATCCCCCATCGGCAGTCTCGAGACAACTGCCATCTCATGGAGGGCCAATCCCAACTCCCCCAGTGGAGTGGCGAAGGTCCCGGTGAGCGGAATGTACCTCTCCATCAGTGCCAGGAACAAATTAGCATTGGGAGGCAACCCAACACTCGTCGCACTCACGGCGGCATATAGTCCAATGCCCTCCAGCTCTCTCCGGAAGTGCTTCAAGGCCCAGTCAACTAGGCATGTCCATCGGGAGTTTGTTGGGGCGATCCACCCATTGCACCGAGGATTCTCCTTGGGATATACCCCACCTCGTCCCATGAAGTTGTTGCAGAAGGTCGGCAATTGGACCGGCTGGATCACTGAGCTATCTTCACTCGGGACACTGCCCGGGCACAGTCCCCGGAACAACGTCACAACGCCGGAAGGGCGGCTGACAAACGACCCCTGGTCAACTCCTTTCAGATGAAAGATCTTCCCCGGCTTACCGTGAAGATCAGGAGTCAGCGTCCACGACATCTTCCTGGGATGCGTCGCATGGAAGAAAGCCGAGATAGGATAATCCCTCGGCATCGTCGGCAGATACAAGACCAAATTCCCGGCAGGGAAAACCCAGGGCTCCCTCTTGGGCTTCGTCTGGGACTGTTTGTCAATCATGTCCCTAAAGAGGAAGGCCGGCTTTATGTACTGCTCCCCGTCTACATATGTCAAGGGCTCGCCATTGATCATGCTCAGCAGCATCCGCTCGCCCTGAGCCGATATCAAAAACTCCCTTCCCTCAGGATACTGGGGTCCAGAGATGGGAAATGCCACGTGGGACAGATCCTCCAGGTAGTTCGAGTGCAGCATCCCGGCAGCGGAGCCCATCACCTCAGCCAGTGGAGACTCACCCAAATCAACTGCAAAGGTGCAAGGAAAATATGTCATTACAAATCTTGCACAAACATACAGACCAAAGAAACGACAGTCTGTGCTTTACGCCAAGATTGTACAAATTTGGTTATTTTACGCCGGAAGTCCCCTCCACAAGCGTAAAACTCAAATTTTACGATATACGCCAATTTTCGGTAGCCAAATCTTTTACGCTCAGAACTACGAAAATATAGAGTTTTTAAATGTGGGCGTAAAAGATGAAAATGCCTCCGTGCATCATCTTCCTCAAAAGAGGCTATCAGCACAGAAGACGACCTAGCGCGGTCACGTTCAACGTGTGCGAAGGATTTTTTATCGTTTTTGTCATCCCAAAGGCTCTACCTCTAAGACCGGGTGCGCTGCTCGTCGGCGGGATATTTCGTTCGGAAGGAAGGTCACCTTGCCCGACCGAAGATTCTCTCGCTGGGACAGAAGAATGAGAAGAAGAACCTATACTCTTTCCCTTAGCGAAGGGGGTTTGTTTCGGCGCCATTTCTGAAGACTCGAAGTGCTCGGAGAAGGAACGAAGAAAAACTCGAACAGTCGAAAGCTCTATTTCGTAGAAGACAGATAAAAAGTTTTTCTCTCAAAAGCTCGGGATATATATATAGTTCGGGTCGACTCCTCGAATCCTCGGACGAACTCCTCGAGACCCTAACCAAATCTCGCAATTAATAGTTGGTTATGATTGGATGCTACGTCAGCCCACTACCCTTGAAAGACGGACAGTCAGCGAATTCGAAAAGTTTCTTCGTGCAAGACGGTTCAGCGGGTTCTACGCTAAAGGAGCTTTCTACGCTCGACAGCAACAGATCTACGGTTTTACGCTCGCAAGCTATAAGTCTATGGTTTTACGCCTGGATGCCTTTGTGCTCGGTAGCTTTTATGCTCGAGAGGCCACAAACCCATGACTTTACGCTCAGCAGATACCAAATCGATGATCTCACGCTCGGTGGCGCTCAGTTTACGCTCAGAAGCAACAGATCCGCAAACTTCACGCTCAAAGAAATTTTCTTTTCAGGAGCTACAGATCAAACAGTTCTACGCTAAAGGAGCTTTCTACGCTCGACAGCTACGAATCTAAACGGCTTTACGTTCGACAGCTATAAGTCTATGATTTTATGCCCGGATGCCTTTGTGCTCGGTAGCTTTTATGCTCGAGAGGCAACAAACCTACGACTTCACACTCAGAAACCACAAGTCTACGATTTCACGCTCGATGGTGTTTTACGCTCACAGGCAACAGATCTACAGTCCTACGCTAAAGGAGCTTTCTACGCTCGACAGCTACGGATCTACGGCTTTACGTTCGACAGCTATAAAGTCTATGGTTTTATGCCCGGATGCCTTTGTGCTCGGTATCTTCTATGCTCGAGAGGCAACAAACCTACGACTTCACGCTCAGGAACCACAGGTCTACGATTTCATGCTCGATGGTGTTTTTACGCTCAGAGGCTACAGACTGATGATTTCACGCTCCACGACATTCCGCATATCCAAAACAGTCCCCAAAGCGGTCAATTGCAAAGAGTTCACACAGAAGATACTCGTTCTTGACCCCAAAGCATCCCATGTACCCGAAGCATACAGAGTTCAAACATTGAGAAATTACTCTTCTCGGGTCCAAAATTGGAGGTTCATCCAGACTCCAGTCTGAACATCTCGTCTATCAAGGTGGCAACTCAGTTTGACAGCAAAAAACCTCGACCCTGTTCCAAGGGAGTTTCGAGAGATCATTCTTGAAGACGAAGTCTGAACAAAAATTCTGCTCATCAGAGAAGCAACAGTTCAGAATTCTACGCAGTCCTAGCAAACAGGGCAGTTCTAAAAAATGTTCAAAATGCCCAACAGCGTTCTATGGACTATTCGCTATGCGTAAAGGACAGGGCCTAATACTCTTTCTATCAGAGTCGGCGTAAAGATTCAGACGTGTCGAAGCTACACATATTCAGACTTCACAGCAACGTATGGCAAGATGATCATATGGAAAAAAAGACGATTTTATTAGAGATTAAAATCATGATTACATATGAGAAAAATCCAATCTACAAGGGTTTTTCTCTATTTTTCATAATTACATCTGAGGGAAACTCCGTCTACAAGAGGAGTCCCCCATCATCGTCCGAAGATCGCCCAGAAGCTGTTCTGGCAGGCTCTCGCTGGGCATCAATTCTTCATCCATCTTCTCCGGCAGTCAGTCGGTTACCGCAAACTGACTGACGTATTGGTCAACGGCGGCAGGATACAGAACTGGGCCTAGGCCCATACTGTCAACAGAAGAAAAGCAGAGTAAATCTGCTTTCTTACATCGACCCCCCGGAGGCAACGAGAGAAGGCGCCGCTTGCAAGCAGTGTGGTCAAATATGACCCTTCCTCTCTCCTGGGGCAACGCCATACAAAGTTGCTGATTATCCCGAGCAAGGGAGGCTAAGATATCCTTCCATGATCCATCGTTGCAGTGGACACTTGCTCGAAGACGCCGTCTTTTTCGGCTCCCTACATGCTGGAAGAACATGATCTCCATCTTCCTCAGGTCGACCCGACGAACTCCGACGATCATCTCTGCATGGTGATGGGAATGTGGGGAGAACAGGTTAACCCCCCCAGCCTTTTTATAGGCGAAAGAGATCACAGCGGTCCCCAATAAATCCGCCATAAAGTCCGCATCGACCGTTTCAACGCTCCATTCAGAAACGTTTCGAGTTACGAGGGGCCGTTCATGCTTCATTCAAAGCGTTTCAAATTCCGAGGAATTTAAAAGTTTTGAAGGGGGGCTTGTAGAAGCATGAAAAATACGCTGGGAAGATCTACGCAGCATCTTGATGCAGAGCAGCGTAAACAGAGGCCTTCAGAGCCATCAAGCGTGAAACATAGCTTTTCCGCTAAAAACACAGCGTGAAGTATAAAAGCTCGAAGGACCATCCGCGCAAGTGCAGTACGTCCAGGCCGCTCCAGTGTAAAACAGGGTTCTTCATCGCCTCCATGGCGTAAAACCCAGCCGCTCTCAAAGCAGCATTAAAGCGTACGAGGAACGCTTCGTCTTCCCGAAAAGAACCTGTCCAGTCACGCAGTAAAACCTGACCTCTGACTCCTGACAAAAAAGTGTTGCACGGCTACCCAGACGACGGCTGGAAACGATGGCAGACCACTCGGGACGCGCCCCACAGTATGATGGCGGATCTCTGTATTTAATGCAAAGGATTTGGTTAAAATATCACCAAAACGTCGTTTACTAAAGTCCCCCCGGCGTAAACCGCTCTTTCGCGTACAAAGGGAATACGCTGTCTTGTTTTACACAGGCAAACATGAGCTGTTTTACGCTCTGCAGAAGACAAACCGCCTGCCACGTCAAAAGCTGCACTTCGTACAGGGCTCGAGGCACGTCTCTACGTCAAATTGCACAGAGCGGTGACAGTTTCCCTCAAGGCACATCTCTGCGACGGATGCGCAGAAGGGCTGCAGACCTTCAAAAACACGTCTCCGCATTTAATGCACAGGATGGTGGCGAATCTCTGTAAAAGATTTGATTATATCTCCAAAAGCCGTAATTCCGGCTAAGGACGTCCACATCAGCACTCTGGCACGGTACGCAGCGGCTTCTACGCCCATTCAGGATCTGTGCTCATTCGGCTTCTACGCCCATTCAGTCTCTACGACCATTCGGCTTCTATGCCTATTCGGCTTCTACGCCTGTTCGGCTTCTATGCCTATTTGGCTTCTACGCCAAGGTGACAGTCATTTGGCTTCTACGCCAACCTCTTCTACACGAGGGATACCTACCTACGTGGCTTCTACGCCGTGATCTTCGCAGCAGATATACGCATTTTGTCCCCTTAGTTGGACACGCGTCACATGCTCACTCAAAAGGTCATTTATACGCAGGCATTGGTTATTTTAACCGTTGTGTAAAAGGGTGCTGTACTGTCCACTCCTCGGTTTTTACACTAACGGAGTGGTCACTGTCACCAAAACTCTATAAATAGAGACCCCTATCAATGGGGAACAAGGTCAAAAAATTGGTCAAAGAATTGAAGATCAAAGGTCAAAAAACTTCAAACTTGAAGATCAAACAAGGAGAGAGAGAGAAATACAGATCCGAGGTCGAACTTCCAAGAAAGATCGAACCAGAGGTCAAGAGAGAGAGGGAGAGAGGAATCCAGAGCCCAGGCAAAGAGTAGGGATCGACGACTTCGGCATCGCGCATCCACCCTCCTTTGCAACCTCCGAAGCTGCTTCCTGTCTTCCACGGCACTTCTTCAACATCGTGTAGTCCAAGGGCTAAAGTGATCGACTGCAGATCAGACACCTATAGCAATTTATACCCAGATTAAATAAATTGTACTCCCACATCCTCGTATAGGATCAAATTGTACAAGTTTGTTTGTAAACCAAAAGGGCACGGGTCTCGTATAAACCCCGTCGTTTGAAATACACTTTCATTCCTTCTTTTCGTTTAATACCACAAACAACCCATGCAGGTTAGGCTTCGCAAGTAGTACGATGTTGTTGTAGTGCAACGGCTTAGTTGTACTGCTGCGAGCCTGCGATAGGATATAAAAAATAGGATATTAGGATCAGACATATAAAATCTTTTCTTGACACATGATGTCATGGTCATGACACATGATCACAGATAATATTAGACATCTAAAATCTTTTCTGACCTCTATGGCAAGTGTTTTGGAGAAATTATTAACCCAACAAAATGTAATATTGTTCTTGGAAAATGGGTTTGCTCTCGGGCTAAATCTTTGGAATTTGCATAATGTATGAAGGTTGTGCCACTTTCTTTGGAATATCTTGGCATTCCTCTATTTAAAGGCAAACCTAGAACTATTTATTTCCAATCTCTTTTTGATAAATTTGTTTTTTTTCGAAGAAGGTAAATATTATTGATATAACCATTAAATATAGTATATCGTCCCGTCCAGAGTGCAAAATGAATCATCTGGGATCCATGATATTAATGTAAGTAACTATGCATCTTTGTACAACATGACTACTAGTGGCAATACCCTCAAAGATACGTCTATTTTGCTCCCTCCAAATATGCCAAACCATTGTCCCAAAGCTTAATCGAATTCGTCTGTACGCTCTTGCCCCTTTACCTTTCTGAGCTTTGACTTCGTTCATAACCGACAAAAGATCCCTATTGTGCGAAGTCAACAGTCCGAATTTGGAACAGTGATGGTCCAGATCTCCCAAACATAGTCATACCAGAAAAAGAGATGATTCATGGACTCATCCCTCTCTGCACACTAAACGTACTTTTTATCCTTACAATCCATCCCAAACCTACTCAGTCGGTCCCTGGTGATCAGACGATTGCGTATCTTTTTGATAAAGTTGTTGCTAAGTTAAGTGGATGGAAAGGATCAATGTTGTCTATGGCAGGGAGGATTCAACTTGTTAAGTCAGTTATATATTATAGGAAGCTTCTTCATTATTTTCACGTATATAAATGGCCAGATAAATTGATGTCGTTGCTGCAACAAAGAATGAAGAATTTCATATGGTCCGGTGACTTTCAAACGCAAGTTAGTCACTATTTCTTGGAAAGCAAGGAGCCTCCCTAGGGATGAAGGGGGAATTGACATAAAAGTCTAAAGGAACTCAACAGAGCTTGCCTAGTAATCCTTACTGTTGCGGTTCTTTCAAAACCTAATTTGCTCTCTAAATTCAATCGAATGTCACTCAAAACAGCTTTGTACAAGCCGTCCATCTACCGAGGCTCATCTATTTGGCATGGCATCAGATTAACTATTCCAATTCTAAACACTTATTCATCGTGGTGGGTTGGAGATGGAAGCACTATCAACTTTTGGAAAGATAACTGGTTGGGATATAAAATTGAGGAGAGACTGCAACTATTTCGGCATATTTCTATGAAACTAAAAGCTTATGTTGCTGACTTCATAAGAGGAAAGGAATGGGTTATCCCTATGTCATTTAAGCAGAAATACCCGCAAAGGGAAATCAAAGGGAAATCCCGATATAGCGGCTAGTGGAGGATTTTTCAGTAATTTCAGAGGCTTTGTTAAAGGAGTGTTCTGCTGTAAAATTGGAATTCAAACTGCATTTTATGATAAATTTCTAGCTGCTATTATGGCGATTGAGATAGCATGCATCTGAAAAAAAATGGAATCCACAGTGGGTGGAATTGGATTATAAATCGGTTCTCGAGTATTTTTTGAATCCTTTATACTCTCCACCATGGAAGCTTAAGAGGAGATGGTATCATTGTCTCAAATTAGTTGAGGGCATAACCCTTCATTTTTCTCACATATATAGGGAAGGCAACTCAGTAGCGGATAAGTTGGCAAATAAGGCCCTAATGGGACAAGGTTTCCAATGGTGGAGTACACACGAAATTTTTGTGCATGTAGAGGTTCTGTCACGCCCTCTCCCAGAATATTAGATAAATACGGGGACTAACATGGCCAACCGCACCTTGCAGAATATTAAAGTAAGCCACAATGTGTTAAGGTTGTCTAGAAGACAGATGGGTAAACTCTAGCATGCTATGATGTCAGTCCTAAGGCCGGCATATCCTATATTCTCAATCCAACAACACAAGTACAAGAGTATATCATACATGAAAGTAAAGAGGTGTCCCAAATTATATGTCACATATGATCATGAAGCTAGTGAATACAAAATGTTGCACTAGTAGAGTTTAAATATACATGATTTAAATATACCAGCCATGGTCTAATATATACATCATGTTGACCGAAGTCTCAAAAATGTAATGAACTAACTCTGCCCCTTGCTAAACACCACAAAATGAAGTAATCAAGACGAGGGGTGCAAGAAAGGAAACCCACTCGCGAGCTTCAGTCGCAGTCCTATGAGTGTTAACCATCTTGCTGGAAGCACAGAGGATCATGGTTCTCTTCGGGGTAACCTGGCCATGCAAAGCCAGTGGGGTCAGAACCCCAAGCAACAAGTACCACAAAGGAGCTCGAGGTAAAAGACCAAACACATCACATCATAAGCAGAAAGAGACATATAAGAAATAAATGCAGATCGAGACTTGTACGATACCAACGTACTTGTCTCAAGAATAATACTGAAAGAACTGATAATAAGTGCAGAAATGAAAGTAAGGCGACGAGCGGCAAGAGAGCATATGAACTACTCTAGATCGGGACTACAACCCTTAAACCAAACAAGGAACATGGTTGCAGACCTTCACCTGAGCAGAACTTAGCACCCTAACCACGTGCCGGTAGAAAATAAAACTAGAAGAGCAAGTTATACGAATAACAAACATCTAATTCACGGCTAAACATGCCTACGGCTTGCTATAATTAACTAACTAGGGTTATCACAAGCCCTAATTACTAGAAATATATTGTTAAGAATATTGCTGCCACCGGCACTACAGTCAATCCGGATGGCCAAGGGTACGCTTGTCTAGTAATTTTAGATGCACAAGCAACCATACAAGAGCATAACTTGTTACTAGTCACAAACAGAAATTTGACTCAAAAGCATAAAGTTAAACTTGTAATCATAAACTTGTATATAAACTTGTCTTGTAAGTGTCGTAGCACGAGTAAACTTGGTCAGTCATGGAGCCCTTGCCTAGCAGGCTTGTCTATGCCGCATGGGGCCCTTGGGGATCGAGGTAGCCGGTAGCGCAATATTCTTCCCTCCCAAAATGCTCTAGGTAAATATTATCTTGTTTAATCATTACTAAATTATTTCAAGTTCTCGAGTCGTGGACACTTGAGAATTCCCTAAGATGACGAATTGCGAGTACGAGCTTTTCATGAGTTATCGTATTCATGACACGCGATACATTGGACAATGCTCACACTTGATTGTCCGATGCCAAATGCAATAGATTTTCATACACAATATTTCCACAATATCGTAAGAATTGTGAACTTGTACATAAACTGGTCTTGTGAACTAACATGCAAAACTTGTCTGGTATCATAAACATGTATCGATATAAGGAAGCAAACAATAATAATCACCAAAAGGAATTACAAATCAATAGGACACACAAAATGCACACAAGAATTTTCTCGCCGCATAGACTCACTGGCTGCATGTACTCTCTGGCCGCATGCACCTACTGGCCGCATTGACTCACTGGCTGCATGCACCCTCTGGCCGCATGCACCCACTGGCCGCATGGACTTACTTTTGAACTTAGCACTTTTTTATTCGTTTAACGAGTATGGACGAATAGGCAATCATGCGTCCAACTAGATGGATGCATGCTGTTAGCATGCGGCAAGAGTTCAGGCCGCATAACCCTCTCGGACCGTATGGAAATCTCAGCCGCATGGCTCGCTGGGTGCATGTCACGCCCCAGTCCCAAGATATCGAGGGACTGGACTCGTGGCAATGGCCAGTAGAACGCACCGATGGACAACCCAATTTAATGCATCCAGTAGGGCATACTTAAGCTGTAGTCTAACAATAAATAGATCAGATGATACAAGTCACAGACTATTCTAATCTCATCCACAACAGATAATCACATATTAAATGCCAGAATAAAGCAAATAGAATAACTAACAAATCTCAATAAAAGTGTCTCGGTTAACAATCCGAGAACAAGTCTGATACATCAATGCAATAGACAGGAAATAAAGGAACTGGAATAGAAACAGAAATAACTGACTATATAAAACCAATGCTCAGGAGAAGTCCTCTGGCACGATCTCGTCCTCAGGTTCTGGTACAGCTCCTGGAAGTGCTCCTGTACGGTGTATCTCTGGATGGATCTCTTCGGCTATACCTGGGGACATAATCCAGATCCAGGTCCTCAGGGGACATAGCAAGGTACAAGATAACTCATGCCAAAATAAATAAAGCAGTGCAGCAATAAATAAACAGGAGGGTAAACTATGTGACCATCTATGTGTAATGCCAATGAGAACATCACCAGTACTCAGGCTGAGACTACTACAAGCTCTGTGTCGGGGAGCCGGTAGCAGTGATATCATGTAGTTTTCTAGCTCAGAGAGAGACTGAGACGCCGGCATAATATAATCAACCTGTAGCATGTGTGTCTCTCCAGCAATAAATGAAATAATAGGGAAACACTAAATAACCAGCTAAGTGATATGCAAGATGAGAGCATCACTAGAACTCAGGCTGAAACCACTACAAGCTCTGTGTCGGGGAGCCGGTAGCAGTGATATCATGTGGTTGTCTAGCTCGGCGAGAGACTGAGACACCGGCAGCTGTCTAGCTCAGAGAGAGACTGAGACGCCGTCATAATATATATAATCAACCTGTAGCCTGTGTGTCTCTCCCCACCCAATGTAATCACACGTCTCATGTCCATGACACGCAAGATCAATACTAATACAGCAAGTCATAATAAGATCTAAGCATATATGTAAAGAATATGTCATGAACCTGTATCCTATACAGAATCACCATGAATGTCTCAGGAAGACTTTGTTTCATGAATAGTGTCAGGTGTCCTGGGTCATATTGTACTTGATAAGACAAGTACGAGAAGTATCGGGTCTCGGTATCCATGTCTAGATGACAATACACAACGCCGCGTACGGTGTTGGCACCCGACTATTAATCGGACGCTAAGTAAAGTCACACGGTCCTGGGTTGAACAGTTAAATCAAGATTATATATATCTATAAAGAACTCAAGCAAGTACTATAACAGGAATCACTGCGAGTTGGCAAGGTACACTTGCCCACTGATGTATAAATAAGTCAAGGAAATAAGTAGCAAGCTGCAGGGTTTGGCAAGGTACACTTGCCTGGGATTTCGACTCCAATTGTAGCTCTGACTTCAGCGGGATTTGCGGGCAGTACTCCGGTTGCTGAAATAAATATCACCATCAGATTCAGAAAATATCAAATAGCTAGAAACGCCTGTCCTTGAGTCCAATTTGAAGACAAGGGCAAAAATGACAATTTCGGGTCCACATGTGGCCCGCTTCGCACCGAAAAACGTGTCAGGGACAAAGGTCTCCAAATTTACCAAACTTAGTGTCAATAGGTCAGGAACGATGATACGAACCCAACGGTACTTCCAGAATTGGATTCCGATGAGCCGATCACAAAATCGCCCGTCAAATGGAGCCTGTGGGGCCCATGATACGCGATTTTGTCAACGTTCTCAGAATCGAACCAAACTTGGGTCACAGGACCAGCGTATCTCTATGAGTCCGATGGCGCAAGTTTCGTTTCGATCCGACGTCTGTACACAAAGTTACGACGCGATCCAGAACTGACGGATACAGGACGGTGTCCGCGGATACGCGTTGATTCCGGTGTGCACGCACATCCAAATCAACTTTTGCAAAATCCCGTGCATCCGTATCGACGGCGCGCACGTATCGGTGAAGACCACACGCGACCAAGTCGTCCCGTTTGGCGGGGCGTACTCAGTTCCGGGGTGAAACAGGGCGTTGTTTTTCCTGTTTTTGGATCGTGGTTCGCGATCGCCACAGGACGCGATGCACCGAGCGGATTGCACGGACACCGAGAGGGTCACGCAGGGTTCGTGATGCACTAGACGGAATCGAAATCGGGTCAACGAGCAGAGAGAAACAGGTACCTGAACAGGGCTCGAAAAACCGAAGTTTCTCGTGTCCGCGACGTGTCCGGTGTCCGAGTCGGAGTCGCCTAGGGTTAGGGTTTCTAGGGCTCTGGCCGGATCTCAGGCGGGGGAGGCCGGCCGGAGGGAGGCTGGGGTCAGCGGGGGAGGCTCGGCTGGCGGCGGCGCGCTGGGAGGCGGCGCAGGCGGAGCACGGCGACCGGCGGCTGGGCAGCGGGCCGGAGGGGGCTGCGGGGCCTGCTGCGTCGGGGAAGAAGGAGGAGGAAGGAGGAGGAGATGGCGGCCGGGACGGCGCGTCGGCGGAGCTAGGGCGGTGCTGGCGGCACGGCGAGGGGAGTGGTGGCCGGAGGGGGTTTCTTGGCCGGAGGGGGCTGATCGGGGGGGGATTTAAAGGCTAGGTAGGGGGAGAGTCGGCCGGGAGGGGCGAAGGACGTGGCGGTCGTGCCGGCGGAGGGGGCGGGGGATTCGGGGGCGTGGGCCTGGCGAGGCGCGGAGGGCGGCGACGTGGCCGGAGGCGCGGGGAGCGACGGAGGAATCGGGCAGCGGGGGACGCGGGTGACAGGGAAGAGGCGGGTCGGGTGGCGGGTGCGGGTTTGGGTCGGGCGGACCCGACCCGACCCGCTAGGCGGTTTGGTCCGGTCGGTTGGGTTGGACCGGGTTCGGCCCGGTTCAGGCCGGTTTGAACCCGGTTCAACCCGGTTTGTTTTGGTTTTATTTATTTTTAATTAAAAAAAATAGTTTTAGGACTTTTAAAAATGTTTTCGGGGTCCAATAAATTTCTGAAAAATTACCCTAAGTCCAGTATTTTATTTTACACCATAAAATATTATTTTCATAATATTTTAATATATTTTAAAAACCTTTTATTTTATTTAATGCCAAAATACCCTGGTTTTTAATTAGTAAAAATTCCCGAAAAATCCCAGAAAATTCTGAAAAATCCAGTTTTAAAAATCTTGAAAAATCAGGGGGTTTACAGCGCATGAAAACTTCATCTTCTCCAACAACAAGTTCAGCCATGGCAGAAACTCCAAAAACCAAAAATATATTTTCTTCTTAAAAACTCCATTTTAACTCCAAATTAAGTGAAACAAAAGCCAAATTGCACGAAATAGAATGCTCTAACATAAGAAATAACTAGTTTTTCGCAAACACTAAGTTTTAATAGATCAAAACCACAAAAACTCATGGAACACACAAAAATCATAAACTTGAAACTCATATCTACAAAAATATATACATCAAAATTTAAAACTCCAAGAACTAAACATGATCAGCAACTCAAGGGGAACATTTTCCATCAAATACATTTTCAAAAAAACAACATATATAAAAATCCAGAAATTCATGATTTTACCATTGAGCAAGATGTACTTGCCTTGGGTGGCTCATAGCCTCTACCTCTCACGGTCCACGTCGCAGCAACCTTACGTTAGGGTTAGGGTTAGTATTAGGGGGGGCTTGAGCAAGGTTCAAAGTATCGGTATCGGAATCGGTATCAGACCATTCCTATGAGTATCGGGATCGGCGGTATCGGTAGTATCGGCGGTTTTGGATCGGAGTATCGGATTTTTTGGTATCGGAAAGCAAACAACTATTAGTAAATTATTAACATTTTAGAGAATATATTTTATACATTTATGCATAATTTAAAGTATTTTCAGTATTGTTTCTTAGTATTTTTGATATTGAATGAAATAGTAGTCATCCTTGTCGATTGATTTATATGCGATAGATAAGTTTTCCTCTTTTATATGTTTTTACAACCTTACTATGCTTTTACATCTTTTCTAATTGGTCTTTTTAATTCAAATTTTTTTTGCCGAATTGACTGAAAAAGAGACCTCTAATGTCGGTATCGGTCAATATCGGGTATCGGTCGGTATCGGATCGGGACATGCCAAACTGTATTGGTATCGGCCGTATCGGATCGGTATCGGCCGATACTTTAAACTATGGGCTTGAGGGAGAGGAGGAAGGAGAAAAATAAAATAAAGAAGAAGAAAGAGAGGAGAGCGAAAAGCTATATATATACTAAGAGAGGAGAAAAGAGGGTTTAGTCATGGTTTCACCCAAAATAAACCGAACCAAGTATCCATTCTACATACGGGTCCTAAACCGGGTCTATGGCAATGCCAATGGGTATTCTACTGGTCTCGGGTAGTCTCTCTCAACAACAGGAACAATAAAACAATAATAAAATGACAGGAACCAACATATGAAATACAACATAAATGCATTATCAGGAAAAATTAAATTCTAGAAATTCAAGAAATACCAAATCTGGGATCGGGTGTGATAGGTTCAGAGGGACATGGATAGTTCTCCTTCATACAAATTTGTTTCATAGAGTATTTTCTTCATTTGTCCCATAATTTTGTTCTTTCTCAAATATAAAGGCTAGGCAGAGATGTCCACCTCTATTGTTTTGTAAGCAACGGGGAGGGCTTTTCTCCTCTTACTTTTTTCTTCTTTAATAAAGCTATAGTTTTTGACTCTCTCTCTCTCTCTCTCTCTCTCTCTCTCTCTATATATATATATATATATATATATATATATATATATATATATATATATATATATATATATATATATATATATTATCGGTTAACAAATATTGAACTTGGAGATAATTTGAAATAGTAGACAGAAACTTACGTGAAATTATTATGTCAATGTCATTTTTAGTATATAAAAAATAATTGATAGTCATTCAAATCCTAAGTTAATATGGAATTATCATGTCATTGATCATTTTTAATATATGATAATTAATTGATAACAATTAAAAATATTCAAAACATAAAGGGTAGTTATTCAAGTTATATGACAACTAAATCCGTTTATAGTAAATGACAACTAAATCCATTTATAAAAATTAATATAATGTATAAATCTGTTTAATATGATAATTAAACTTGGGACAATTAAATCCGTTTAATATTCAAATAATGTCATTGATCATTTTTAGTATATGACAATTAAATTCATTTATAAAAAATAATCGATAGCCATTGAAATTATTTACAGATATGGTAGTTATTAAAATTATGTCATTGGTCATTTTTAATATATGGCAATTAAATCCATTTATAAAAATTAATTGATAGTCATTAACATCATTAGAATATATGGTAGTTATTCAAAGACGGCCATTTTTAGTATATAACAATTAATTAATTGCCATTCTAAACATTCAAAGCATAAATGATAGTTATTCAAATTATACGACAATTAAATTATTTTAATATGAAACTAAACTTTGGACAATTAAATTCATTTAATATTCAAATAATATCATTGGTAATTTTTAGTATTTGACAATTAAATCCATTTATAAAATTTAATTGATAGTCGTTCAAATTATTAGCATATATGGTAGTTATTCAAGACATGACATTGGTCATTTTTAGTATATGACAATTAAATCTATTTATAAAAGTTAATTGATATCCATTAAAATTATTAACATATATGGTAGTTATTTAAAGACGATCATTCTTAGTATGTGACAATTAATTGATAGTCACTCAAAGCATAAATGGTAGTTATTCAAATTATACGACAATAAATCCGTTTAAAGAATATGACAATTAAAATCATTTATAAAAATTAATATATTGTATAAATCCGTTTAATATCTAAATCGGTTTAATCTGAAAAATAAACTTTGGACAATTAAATAAATTTACTATTCAAATAATAACATTAGTCATTTTTAGTATATGACAATTAAATCTATTTATAAAAAATTAATTGATAGCCATTCAAATTATTAGCATATACTGTAGTTGTTAAAATTATGTCATTGGTCATTTTTAGTATATGACAATTAAATTTATTTATAAAAATTAATTGATAGCCATTAAATTTATTAGCATATATGGTACTTATTAAAATATGTCATCGGTCATTTTTAGTATATGGCAATTAAATTCATTTATAAAAATTAATTGATAACCATTAAAATTATTAGCATATATGGTAATATTCAAAGACTGTCATTTTTAGTATATGACAATTAATTAATAGCCATTTAAAACATTCAAAGCATAATTGGTAGTTATTCAAATATTATGACAATTAAATCCGTTTATAAAAATTAATATATTGTATAAATCTATTTTATATTCAAATCCGTTTAATGTGACAATTAAACTTTGGACAATTAAATTCGTATATTCAAATAATATCATTGGTCATTTTTAGTATATGACAATTAAATCAATTTATAAAAATTAATTAATAGTCATTCAAGTTATTAGCATATATGGTAGTTATTCAAATCATGTCATTGGTCATTTTTAGTATATGAAAATTAAATCCTTTATAAAAATTAATTGATAGCCACTAAAATTGTTAACATATATGGTAGTTATTCAAAGATGGTCATTTTTAGTATATGACAATTAATTGATAGCCATTCAAAACATTCAAAGCATAATTGGTAGTTATCAAATTATACGACAATTAAATATGTTTATAGTATATGACAATTAAATTAGTTTATAAAAATTAATACTATATAAATCGGTTTAATATTCAAATCTATTTAATATGACAATTAAACTTTGGACAGTTAAAATCCGTTTAATATTCAAATGATAACATTGGTCATTTTTAGTATATGACAATAATTCTATTGATAAAAAATAATTTGTAAGCAATTAGATTATTAGCGTATATGGTAATTATTCAAATAATGTCATTAGTCATTTTTAGTATATCGCAATTAAATCTATTTATAAAAATTAATTGATAGCCATTTATAGTATATAGCAATTAATTCTTTTGAGTGCTTTCTATATTTGCACAAGTGAGAGTTTGATCAAATTAGATTAATTGCTTACTCAATATTTGGGTAGAGAATATTATGATCCAACATATCACCATTAGAAGAAGAAGTTAAATTAAACCCAAAAAATTTCTTCTCAAAATTATTATTACTTTTTTTTAAATAAAACAGGTCGGCCCGGATCCAACCCTAAATCGGCCCGGATCCAGTCCAATTCGGCTCGCTCGGGTCATTGGTCCGGACTGGACTTCCATTGTCCTACCCGCTTACTTTGCCGGATTAAGTCCGATCCGACCCGAAATCGGTCAAATCTGGTCACCATGGACTTCGAGCTGCCCCATTACTCACCATGACTCTTAGAGATTCCAAACTTCCTTTTTAATTATTTATTTATTCATAAGCCTCCGGAAATTATGTATACTAAACTAAGAAAACCTATTAACCGAATTCCCGGAAAAAAAAATCAGAGAGAATCCAAAGATTCGGATTTTAAAAATCAGAGGAAATCCCAATAAATCAATCTTAGAAATCCTATATATATATATATATATATATAGAGAGAGAGAGAGAGAGAGAGAGAGAGAGAGAGAGAGGAAATCCCAATAAATCAATCAATCTTAGAAAACCTATTAACCTCCGTCTCTGTCGTCTCCAATCGCAAACACTCCCCAATCCCCTCGCCGTCAAATCTCGATCGCCATAAATGCCCCGTCGGTCACCGGACTGGACATCAACGCTGCCACCTCAAACCTCCATAGAGGAGCCCGTCAACTGCCGGAAGAAGAAGACTGTTTCACAGGTACGTACTATTTAGTTGGCTTACATCAAATCATTAGCCAAATTAGGCCTCCCAAATTGTAATTTTATGTAAAAAATTACTTGTCGCTGAATGACTTTCATATTAAATTTGGATAATTTAACTCCATTATTTCTTGCACCTGATACTTAATCTTCCTTCAACATGTGGAGACAGAGATACAACAAGCGGATGGAGAGAGTTATAATGACAAGCAAACCCGAAAGACCATCAAACAGACTGGAGGGACAACACAATGGCATTAGTAGTATTCCTGACGACATTCTCATGTCACTGATCTTCGTGAGGCTTCCGGCGAGATACGTACTTGATGTTGTTCGATTGGTGTGTAAATCTTGGTATTCATTGACGAAGAGTCCCCAGTTCATCCTCAGTCATGCCGGCCGAGCCCATGCAAACATCGTATTCGATTCCCCAGAGAAGTCCATTTTGTACCATGTGAGTCTTAGCGAGAGCGCCAAAGGAACCGCTAGTAGAACAGTGGTGGAGCGGGAGACTCTAGATCTTCCAAAAGAGTTAATGGAGTATTTTGGAGGAAATTTTAAACTTTTGTTGTCACTTTCCTGTGATGGATTGTTATGTTTTCATTTTGAGGGACAACCCAATAGGAATTGGGATTGGCGGCGCAATAGGTGGTGGTATTGGGATTCTCAGGGACTTCGCAATAGCAGAAGGATCGGTTACGTTGTTTGCAACCCAGTGACCAAGGACTGGCTTAATATTCCTCGTTGGAGTTTTCCTCGTCGGGATTTGGACTTCTTTATTATTGCCTTCTACTTCCACTCTTCGTCAGGAGAGTATAGATTGCTAGGACAACACTTTGAAAGAAATAGATATGAAGTGTCTGATGTTAGAAACATTGGATATGGAGTGTTCAGTATCGGAGGATCCAATAGGGGGTCTTGGAGACCTATTAATGCCTCTCTCGGTATCTCCTCGAGGCTCTGGGTATCACGTATCTCTATGCATGGAAGTGTTCATTTTCTGTACCGAAGATATCAGTGTATAGTAGCATTTGATACAACTACTGACAAATTTAGAAAAATATCCATCTCTGGAGTGCATCGACAAGATTATCTTAATGATAATGGTTTTAATGTGATAGAGATGGGAGGAAGTCTGGGTTTGTGCCAAATATATTCAAACTATCAGATGGGCATATGGTGTTTAAAAGACTACACCAAAGAGGAATGGGTCAAACAGTACACAGTTTCATTAGGGGACATAAGTAATTCAGTCCATAAAGATTTCAGTGTTTTGGCCTTCCGGGAGGATAGGAAGGAGCTTCTACTAAAATTTGATCGTGGTTGTTTTGTGCATCGCGGTTGTTTTGTGCTATATAACTTGGAGTCTAAGACTTCCACGAAGAAAAAGACCAACAAGTTGAGGCCATATCCTAGAACTTGGGTGCCTCACATAGAAAGCCTTGTATCTTGTACTTCTCCGAGTCCATTTCAGGTTAGGCAGCAGGTGAAGTGAAGTGAAGTTTTAGCGGCGACAGGCTAACATGATCTTCTTTTTTCGATTTAATTTGAACACTTTTTTTATTATATATCTTGTGTCCTTTATTATGTTTTTGAGATAGAAATTTTATGGAATGTGATCTTTAAAAGCAAGCACAGTGACCTCTTTGCATTCAAATTTCATGCAAGGCATTCATGCCCTTCTAATTCAAATAGTGATGCATTATTGTGTTTCAGTGTATAGGGAGCCATATTCTTGCAACATGCAAGGCATGCATGCCCTTCTAATTTACTTTGGGTCGCTTATAAGTAGTTTGTATGCAGAATTTGAACCAGCAATCAGTTGTGATTTCTATATATGAACTTTTTAATAAGGGATTTCCAGTAAATTACTAAAATCAGTTGTGAAACCTTTTAATAAGGGATATCTAGTAAATTAGTGAATCTTGTTTATTGGACTCAATAATGTACAGTGACAGAAGTTTAATGTTTTTTTTTTTCTGAGTGCTTTATATATAATATATTTTGAGGGAATCAATTGGAAATTCTTATTGGATTGTAGAGCACAAAGAATCAAAGGATGCAAATGAGGACATCGATTGTGTGGCCCATCTGTTTTCAGATATGCAAAGTTGTGGTGCCCTTTTAGAGAGATCTCGGTAAAGTTGGTAAGAACCGAGGGTAGAAAGAAATAAAAAAGGACTCCAAAATTTGAGTATGTTATAGATTCTTAGATTTTTTGGAGAATATAGATGTTGAGACTCGATTGGCATATTGAGCTGAATCTATATAGAGAACATTATCTCAACATAACAATCTGATTTGCAAGTGAATTATGGTGTTTGCCTGAAGAGTACTCTAATTAGAAATTAGATCTAATTCTAACTATTGATGGTTGTATCTATGTTTCTAGTTGTTCGCCATTAAATTCGAAGGTTCTAGAAGAGCTTGATTTAATTAACAAACGAAAGAAAGTACAAAGAGGTCCTGAACGGACATTCTAAGTACGTTATTTTTTGATCTGGGGTGTGGCGATGGACAAGAAGTGCATTGGCGTCTTCTTTACTCCGTGGACGATTCGATGCAGGGTGAGAAAGCTTACGTTTTCTCTTCATTCATCTCGATATGCTCTCTCTCTGTATTGGCCGATGGTGGTATGCTTTCTCTCTGAAACAGAAAAAAAGCTAGCCCTTAGAACGTTCAAGTTGCTCCTATTTATAGCCATCATGCCATTGGGCTATGGGTGCCTCATATGCCTCTGTTTGGTGGCCGCATAAGGCTCATTCAACAGAATACGGTTGCAACTGTCGCCGCATACCTTGGACTGATTGCCACGTGCTCTTGTTTGAGATATCCTGTTGAAGAGATCTCGGGATTGTTATCAATCCGTTGTGGGCATGACTTGGTCAGCTGGAGACGTAGTCAGCACCAACTATGCGAAGATCTGTGCAGTCGTAACGGGAAGATCTTATGAGGTGGAGGCCGCATAGCAACTTGGCATCATCAACAGTGAACTTAGACCGAACCTAAGTATATATGCATTGAGCACTTTTCTCCATCAGGTTGCCAAGAAGGGCTCATATCCCACGGGACAGTTGCGGGTTGTCAGCTGGGTACACTATAGTATTTCCAGGTGTTGTCTGACTCTGTGGATCCTGAGGAAGTATGAGCGGGAGCTCAAGGCCACCAACTTATTTTTTGTTGTGAGGGGTAAGTGTTATGGACTGGAGATGAACCAGCCCCTATTTGTCACCCTGATGGAATTATATAACTGTCAGACGGGGACCTTCTTCACGTCCGGCGGTGAGATGGAATTGGCTTTGTACGAGATGCATGCTGTCTTGAAACTTCCTTGGGACGAGGAGCCCTACGAAGAATATACCCCGAGTAACGAAAAACTCGGGGAGTTGGAGGTGGAGAACCCAAAAATCCTGGCAGTGTACCAGAAATTGTTGTGCCATCATGGCATTTATCAGTGGCTGTCGAAAGAGAAAAAGTCCTCCGAGGGGTCCTCTCCCTATATCACCGCTTGGACTTGCTATCTTTTTTTGGATTTGAAAGATTCTAGCAGAGTTCATGTCCGGACACCGCGAACTGAACAAGAAGTGGCCGACCTAATTCAGGTGCATCGGGAACTGGCTACTGTTGAGGGTTCCACGGATGAAGAAGACGAATTCGCGGACGAGCTGGGTAATCTTGAAGAAGAACTCAGCTAATTTTACATGGATATGCACAAGTTATCCGCTAAAGTCGTGATGGCAGAATATCTGATGCTTTGGTTGCGCAATTGCATCGTCCCGGGCAGATCCGGGACCCTAGATAGGATCGGTCGCCCTCTTATCCTTCCTGCCATGAAGTTGGCTTTTGGCCATAAGCTGGCCCTTCTACCGGCTATGGTATGTTGCATCCATCGGGGGCTCCGCAACTTCGCTCAGAAGTTCGAGGACCATCCGGACAAGGGACATTTTAATCGTATCGAGCTCCCTTATTATTACTTGATGGGTTGTGTCACGCCCCAGTCCCAAAATATCGAGGGACTGGACACGTAACAATGGCTAGCAGCACGCACCGATGGACAACCCAATTTAATGGATCCATCAGGGCGTACTTAAGCTGTAGCATAACAATAAGTAGGTCCAATGATACAAGTCACAGTCTATACTAATCTCATCCACAACAGATAATCACAAATCAAATACCAGAATAATGCAAATAGAATAAACTAACAAATCTCAATAAAAGTGTCTCGGAGAACAATCCGAGAACAAGTCTGATACATCAATGCAATAGACAGAAAATAAAGGAACTAGAAATAGAAATAACTGAGTATATAAAGCTAATACTCAAGAGAAGTCCTCTGGCACGATATCGTCCTCAGGTTCTGGTACAGCTCCTGGAAGTGCTCATGTACTGTATATCTCGGGATGGATCTCTTCGGCTATACCTGGGGACATAATCCAGATCCAGGTCCTCAGGGGACATAGCAAGGTACAAAATATCTCAAGCCAAAATAAATAATGCAGTGCAGCAATAAATAAACAATAGGGTAAACTATGTAACTAGCTAAGTGATATGCAAGTTGAGAGCATCACTAGAACTCAGGCTGAAACCACTACAAGCTCTGTGTCGGGGAGCCGGTAGCAGTAATAACACGTAATGGGCCAAGCTCGGGTTTAGAGTCTTGAGCCTCACAATAATAGGGGTTATATATATATATATGATCAGCTTGTAGCCTGTGTGTCTCTTCCCACCCAATGTAATTACACGTCTCATGTCCACGAGGCCCCATGTCCATGTCACGCAAGATCAAATCTAATGCAACAAGTCATAATAAGCTCTAAGCATATATGTAAAGAATATGTCATGAAACCTGTATCCTATACAGAATCACCATGAATGTCTCAGAAAGATTCTGTCTCATGAATAGTGTCAGGTGTCCTGGGTTATGATGTACTTGATAAGACAAGTACGAGAAATATCGGGTCTCGGTATCCATGTCTAGATGATAATACACAACGTCGCGTATGGTGTTGGCACCCGACTATTAATCGGACGCTAAGTAAAGTCACACGGTCCTAGGTTGAACATTTATATCAAGATTATATATTTATGTACAAAGAACTCAAGCAAAGTACTATAACAAGAATCACTGCGAGTTGGCAAGGTACACTTGCCTGTGGTTCTGGCTCCAACGGTAGCTCTGGTATTCGTGAAAACTCCAGGAACGCCTCCGAATGCTGAAACAAACATTACCATCAGATTCAGAAAATATCAAATAGCTAGAAACGCCTGTCCTTGAGTCCAATTTGGAGACAAGGGCAAAAATGACAATTTCGGGTCAAAGCGGGGTCCACATGTGGCCCGCTTCGCACCGAAAAACGTGTCAGGGATAAAGTTCTCTAAATTCGTCAAACTTAGTGTCAACAAGTTCAGAACGATGATATGAACCCAACGGAACTTCCAGAATTGGATTCCGATAAGCCCATCACAAAACCGTCCGTCAAGTGGAGCCTATGGGGCCCACGATACACGATTTTGTCAACGTTCTCAGAATCGAACCAAACTTGGGTCATAGGACCAGCGTATCGTTACGAGTCCGATGGCGCAAGTTTCGTTTTGATCCGACGTGTGTACACAAAGTTACGACGCGTTCCAGAACGGACGGATACGGGACGGTATCGGCGGATACGCGTTGATTCCGGTGTGCATGCACATCCAAATCAACTTCTGCGAAATCCCGCACGTCCGTATCAACGGCGCGCACGTATCGGTGAAGACCGCACGTGACCAAGTCGTCCCGTTTGGCGGGACGTACTCAGTTCCGGGGTGAAATAGGGGGTTATTTTTCCTGTTTTTGGATCGCGGTTCGCGATCGCCACAGGACGCGATGCACCGAGCGGGTTGCACGGGCATTGAGAGGGTCATGCAGGGTTCGCATTGCAACAGACGGAACCGAAAATGGGGCAACGAGGAGAGAGAAATGGGTACCTGAACAGAACTCCGAAAATCGAGTTTTCTCGTGTCCGTGTCGACACGAGACACGAAATAAGCCGTGTCCGAGTGCTGTTCACCCTAGGGTTAGGGTTTGGGCTGACGGAGCTGCGGCGGCCGGAGGCGGGTACGGAGGAAGGCCGGGGGCAGCGGAGGAGGCACTGGCCGGAGGCGGCGGCGCGCCGGAGCGGGCGGGGGACGGCGGAGCCGGCTGTTGCTGCGGCTGTGCTGGGTCGGGGGAGCTGGAGGGCGGGTCGGGGCTGCTCCGGTGAAGGCGGGCGGCCCTCGGGGGTCTGCGGGTCGGAGACGGGAGAGGCGGAGGAGTTGGGGACGGGCGGAGGAGGAAGGGAGAGAGGGCGGAGTCGTCGGCGGGGTCGTGGCCGGAGAAGAAAGGGGGTTAGGGTTTTTTAGGCGGAGGGGAGCGGGTGAGGCGGAGGAGGGGGAGGCGTGGCCGGGCGGAGCGGAGCGGGGCAGGCGGAGCGCCGGAGGACGCGGGCGGGGGCTCGTGGCCGGGCGGGGCGGCAGAGAAAGCGGGGGGGGGGTGGTTGCTGGGTCGTGCGGGTCGGGTCAGGCGGGTAGGACCCGGCCCGTTAGGGGGGCGGTTCGGTCCGGTTCGGTTGGACCGGGTTCAGTCCGGTTAGGTTGGACCGGGTTCAGCCCGGTTCAGCCCGGTTTGAACCCGTTTCAACCCGGTTTAATTTAATTTTTAATTAAAATAGTTTTTGGACTTTTAAAAATATTTTCGGGGTCCAATAAATTCCAGGAAAATTACCCTAAATCCAATATTTTATTTTACACCAAAAAATGTTATTTTCTTAATATTTTAATATATTTTAAAAATATTTAATTTTATTTAATGCTAAAATACCCTGGTTTTTAATTAGTAAAAATTCTCGAAAAATCCCAGAAAATTCTGAAAAATCCGTTTTAAAAATCTTGAAAAAATCAGGGGGTTTAAAATCTACCCCCCTTAAGAGGATTATGTCCTCGCAATCAAAGAATAACCGGTCAACAGAGATGACACGGTTGTAAGTATTGTTCGAAACACATCACAAGACACCTAGGGAAAATATCGTTTTCCTAAGAATGAAAGTTATGCACTTTCCAGAGTAAAAAAAATATAGTTAAAGCAAGAGAACTACAACTTTTTAGAAAAACTAGGTTGTTATTAACAAGTTCCAAATTACTAGGTTAGGGCTAAGGTCACGAACCAAATAGGTACGAGCTAAACAATACTAGGAACGGTAGCTACGAATCACTTACGCACATTAGCTACTCCACGAGTCTGCACGTTCTCCACGGTCATCGCGAAAGCTTGTCCTTGTCCTTGAGGTGGTGCCCTCTGCTGCTAGGCCTGCTGGAAGAGTGCTGCCTGGGGTGCCAAGGGTGGCCTCGGTACTGGTAAAGCTTGTCGATTTATCATTAGTGCTCCCTTTCGATGTTGAGGACAATTTTTGGCTAAGTGTTGGTTGGACGCGCAAATTAAGCATAATCCCAATTTACGTCTGCACTCGTTCTCAATGTGGCCTCGCTTGCGACAATGCTGACAGATAGGCAGTACTTGCGGAGATGCTTCTGGTGGCTGGTGCATGTGAGACTTCTTTGCAATTTCTTCCTGTGGTGCTCCAGCTGGTGCTGATGTGACTGGTTGATGAATCATCACTGCTTTCTCTCGACATTCAGGGCAATCCCTTACCGAATGCTTTTTGGATCCGCAAGATAAACATCGTCCCAGTCTACGTCGGCATTCTTTAGCGAGGTGTCCTACCTTGCCACAGTAGTAACAAGTAGGAAGGAATGAGGCTCTTGGTGCTGCTCTCGGTGGTGGATTCATCTGTAGTCGCTTTGCAGCTCCTTCCTGTTGTGTTTGGTCTAGCGCTAATGCATACGACCGCTTCTGGATGGACTCTATCATTGTGGTGCCCTCCACGGGTCATGCTGCAGCAAGAACGTCCTCGTCTAAGGCAGTTGCATTTGAGCTGATTAACTTCCGTAACTCTGAGCTAAATCTGTCGATGAACTTCTCCGCTTGGTTTTGCTGAGCTTCTTGATGAACCTTCTGATGGGCTTGCATCATCGCGTAGAACATTCAAAATATTTGTTGTTCGTCCATAGGCTGTCCTAGTGGAAAGGAAGGCATCGGTGGAGTAAACTGCGTCGATGGTGGAACGTCATCTTGATGGATTCTCGAGGCAGGCTGACTTGCTTGACTGCATTGTGATGATTGACCTTCACCAACTGGTGTCACTTCATCTTCGTGGGTAACCACAACACCTTGTGGTGTTCCTGCATGAGCCTCATTGCTGGCTTGTGGGTCCATTTCTCTGCATCAAAAATAAACAATAAGAGGCGCACAAGAATCAAGGCAGGATGCAAGTCAATAAATTAATTCGAATAGATATCAAGAACGATTCAAGCAAGTGGATGAGATCCTAAAAACTTATCATATTCTTATTGCAGGCCTGTTCGGTCCCTAAGTTGAAACCGAATAATTTAGTCGTTGACGTGCATGGGCCACCACAAAAACTATGTCACGTCCCAGTCCCAAAATATCGAGGGACTGGATACGTGACAATGGCCAGCAGCACGCACAGATGGACAACCCAATTTAATGGATCCATCAGGGCGTACTTAAGCTGTAGCATAACAATAAGTAGGTCCAATGATACAAGTCACAGTCTATACTAATCTCATCCACAATAGATAATCACAAATCAAATGCCAGAATAATGTAAATAGAATAAACTAACAAATCTCAATAAAAGTGTCTCGGAGAACAATCCGAGAACAAGTCTGATACATCAATGCAATAGACAGAAAATAAAGGAACTAGAAATAGAAATAACTGAGTATATAAAGCTAATACTCAGGAGAAGTCCTCTGGCACGATCTCGTCCTCAGGTTCTGGTACAGCTCCTGGAAGTGCTCATGTACTGTATATCTCGGGATGGATCTCTTCGGCTATACCTGGGGACATAATCCAGATCCAGGTCCTCAGGGGACATAGCAAGGTACAAAATATCTCAAGCCAAAATAAATAATGCAGTGCAGCAATAAATAAACAATAGGGTAAACTATGTAACCAGCTAAGTGATATGCAAGTTGAGAGCATCACTAGAACTCAGGCTGAAACCACTACAAGCTCTGTGTCGGGGAGCCGGTAGCAGTAATAACATGTAATGGGCCAAGCTCGGTTTAGAGTCTTGAGCCTCACAATAATAGGGGTTTTATATATATATGATCAGCCTGTAGCCTGTGTGTCTCTTCCCACCTAATGTAATCACACGTCTCATGTCCACGAGGCCCCATGTCCATGTCACGTAAGATCATATCTAATGCAGCAAGTCATAATAAGCTCTAAGCATATATGTAAAGAATATGTCATGAAACATGTATCCTATACAGAATCACCATAAATGTCTTAGGAAGATTCTGTCTCATGAATAGTATCAGGTGTCCTGGGTTATAATGTACTTGATAAGACAAGTACGAGAAATATCGGGTCTCGGTATCCATGTCTAGATGACAATACACAACGCCGCGTACGGTGTTGGAACCCGACTATTAATCGGACGCTAAGTAAAGTCACACGGTCCTAGGTTGAACATTTATATCAAGATTATATATGTATGTACAAAGAACTCAAGCAAAGTACTATAACAGGAATCACTGCGAGTTGGCAAGGTACACTTGCCTGTGGTTCTGGCTCCAACGGTAGCTCTGGTATTCGTGAAATCTCCAGGAACATCTCCGAATGCTGAAACAAATATTTCCATCAGA
The DNA here is from genome assembly GCA_036927795.1 of Iris macrosiphon. Classification (NCBI taxonomy): domain Eukaryota; kingdom Viridiplantae; phylum Streptophyta; class Magnoliopsida; order Asparagales; family Iridaceae; genus Iris; species Iris macrosiphon. The sequence continues at coordinate 83,285,847 of JAYESA010000016.1, forward strand.
TTCAAAAAATATCAAATAGCTAGAAACGCCTGTCCTTGAGTCCAATTTGGAGACAAGGGCAAAAATGATAATTTCGGGTCAAAGCGGGGTCCACATGTGGCCCGCTTCGCACCAAAAAATGTGTCAGGGACAAAGTTCTCCAAATTCATCAAACTTAGTGTCAACAAGTCCAGAACGATGATACGAACCCAATGGAACTTCTTGAATTGGATTCCGATTAGCCGATCACAAAATCGCCCGTCAAGTGGAGCTTGTGGGGCCCACGATACACGATTTTGTCAACGTTCTCAGAATCGAACCAAACTTGGGTCACAGGACCAGCGTATCGTTACGAGTCCGATGGCGCAAGTTTTGTTTCGATCCGACGTATGTACACAAATTTACGACGCATTCCAGAACGGACGGATACGGGACGGTGTCGGCGGATACGCGTTGATTCCGGTGTGCATGCACATCCAAATCAACTTCTGAGAAATTCCGCACATCCGTATCAACGGTGCGCACGTATCGGTGAAGACCGCACGCGACCAAGTCGTCCCGTTTGGCTGGGCGTACTCAGTTCCGGGGTAAAACAGGGCGTTGTTTTTCCTATTTTTGGATCGCGGTTCGCGATCGCCACAGGACGCGATGCACCGAGCGGGTTGCACGGGCATTGAGAGGGTCACGCAGGGTTCGCGTTGCAACAGACGGAACCGAAAAAGGGGCAACGAGGAGAGAGAAATGGGTACCTGAACAGAGCTCCGAAAACTGAGTTTTCTCGTGTCCGTGTCGACACGAGACACGAAATGAGACGTGTCCGGGTGCTGTTCACCCTAGGGTTAGGGTTTGGGCTGACGGAGCTGCGGCGGCCGGAGGCGGGCCGGAGGGAGGCACTGGCCGGAGGCGGAGGCGCGCCGGAGCGGGCGGGGGACGGCGGAGCCGGCTGCTGCTGCGGCTGTGCTGGGTCGGGGGAGCTGGAGGGCGGGTCGGGGCTGCTCCGGTGAAGGCGGGCGGCGCTCGGGGGTCTGCAGGTCGGAGACGGGATAGGCGGAGGAGTTGGGGACGGGCGGAGGAGGAAGGTTGAGAGGGCGGAGTCGTCGGCGGGGTCGTGGCTGGAGAAGAAAGGGGGTTAGGGTTTTATAGGCGGAGGGGAGCGGGTGAGGCGGAGGAGGGGGAGGCGTGGTCGGGCGGAGCGGAGGGGAGCGGGTGAGGCGGAGGAGGGGGAGGCGTGGTCGGGCGGAGCGGGCGGAGCGCCGGAGGACGCGGGCGGGGGCGCGTGGCCGGGGGGGGCGGCGGAGAAAGCGGGGGGGGGGTTGCTGGGTTGTGCGGGTCGGGTCGGGTCAGGCGGGTAGGACCCAGCCCGTTAGGGGGGCGGTCCGGTCCGGTTCGGTTGGACCGGGTTCAGCCCGGTTCAGCCCGGTTTGAACCCGGTTTAATTTAATTTTTAATTAAAATAGTTTTTGGGCTTTAAAAAATGTTTTCGGGGTCCGATAAATTCCAGGAAAATTATCCTAAGTCCAATATTTTATTTTACACCCAAAAATATTATTTTCATAATATTTTAATATATTTTAAAAATATTTATTTTTATTTAATGCAAAAATACCCTAGTTTTTAATTAGTAAAAATTCCCGAAAAATCCCAGAAAATTCTGAAAATTTCTTTTTAAAAATCTTGAAAAAATCAGGGGGTTTACAGGTTGGCTCCTCCTGCATCACGGGTCCCTGATGAGCCCTGGGACTGACGAGGACATGGTGGCGACTGACGCCGTGATCCACCAATATCGGGGGATAAAGTGGAGATCCGACACAGTCTTCACCGGTAGGAGGGAGCTCTCTATTATGAATGGCTGGAGTTTCTTTACGTCCTAGCTAGAGTTCACAACGAAGAGGGAGACGTTGCTCATCAAGATACCGGGAGAGCACCTCAAAACCTGTCAAGAGGCTGTTTTGTTGGATCCAAGTCATTCGTCCCTCTCACTTGGTGTACCAGAACCGAGGCAAGTTTTTTGTAGAGCCTTATCTTCCAAGCCAGTTTGATTGCCAGTTTAGTTATACTCAGCACTTGTTGGGTCACTCGAGCACTTCCCTCGGGTACAGTGGCAGTTTGCTTGATGGGGTCCGAACTTGGAGCTATTATAGCACCACTATCACTCAAGCTCGATTTTAGTTGCCAAGGGTCGGGGTAGTGCTAAGGATGTTGTATACAGCAATGAAGTACTATTGTACGGCCAACGCCATGTCGGCTGACTTTGTCCCGGAGATGAGTTACATCGAGGGCACCATGTTGATGCCTTCCGAGGAAAAGGGTCACAGAACGCCCAAAAAAGGTAAAGGGATCACTAGGCCCATGCTTGTGGAGTTGGACACGTCAACCGGGAAATGAGAGACGACATCTCTTTCTGACGATCCTCTGCTTGTTAAGTAGAAGTCGAAGGCCGAGACACATCATGCTCGCTATTCCAAGAAGGCGAGGACTGATGTGGTCCCAGAGACGGGACCCGTGGCAAAGATTAAGCCCCTTTAAGGGGACTGCATGCGGAGAGGTAGGACCCCTTGCACTAACGGTTCCTGAAGCAGGGCCTGATTTAGATGCTATGGCGGTATCCGTAAATCCTCTTAGTTTGATTCTTTCTGGTCCTTTTTATAAATATCTCTCTTCTGGTCTGTTTGAATTGCAGCACAGGATACAAAGAATCGTACCCGACGAGCAGCCGCTTCAGTGATTTCTTAAGCTGAACTGGAAGAGAAAACCCCTCCGGAGTCCGATGTGGGTGCCTCAGAACCAGCACCTGAAGCTTCGGGAGCTCGGGGCTTGGATACGGCTTTGGTGGAGTAGCCCTATACCCCTTTGGAGCACATATCCATGGAAGACATAGAATCTATGGGGGAGACTATGATAATACTGGACGAACCACGACCTACGCTACCTCCTTCTGGTACGTTATTTTGCAATTTTATAGGAGATCAGATTCTCTGGCTTCAGCTTCACATTCTCCATGCAAAATTAATTTTTGGTTGTTCTGGTCCTGCAGGCCCTACCTTTCCCATGCACATAGTAGACGTGGCCTTAGAGGAAGGTGTATAAGAGGAAGGGGTAACGAGATTGTTAGAAAAAAGCCCTAACCTCTCCATCACTCTTCCGGAGGCGAGGAACATTCTGTCGTGCCCCCACTGAGCCCGTGGTGGAGGAGGTTCCTGTTGTTACAGGTCCTTTTGGTGTGGCGACTGATCTTCCAACCGTCGTCTCTGGGGGTTTTGTGATTGAAGCCTCTTCGGACACTGGGGTCGTAAGCTACCGCGATGAGGTCATTCCCCTTCTTGAGTTCGTTGGGTCAGTTTCTGAAGCTACCGTAACACGGTCTAGAAATGGCATAATGGAGGGAGCCGATGCAGCGAGGTACCCCGTTACTTTTGTTCCCAATCTTGGTACTACTTCGGCATCCACGGCTCAGCTACCGGGTATCCAGGCCCTTCATGCGTCCATGAAAGATTGGCTCATAGACATGGCCGCTGGTTGCTCCTCTACTGCTGTTTTGCCTTCGAGATTTTTGAACATCGTTGTGCCGCCTGCTGCACCTGCATCCGCTTCTTCAATCTCGCCGCCTTTGACTCCGGCTATGTTAGAAGAAATTGACGAGACCGTCAGTTTTTTCATCCGAAACTTCCACATGTTCTTGAAGCAGGGGATCGAGGGTGTATTGGAGCACAACAAATCTTTCGCCTGGACAAGGCACTTTGCTGAGGGCGCGGTCCACTCTCTGAGGGGTATCCCTGGTTTAGAGAAAATGGCCGACTTTCTGGGCCATAAACTGAGGGAGGTGGAGAAATATCTAATAGAGCTACGGCAGTAACAGCAGGCGGACATGGGAATGCTGATCTTCCATGAATACAACGAATTCTCAAAGAAGGTGGATACGGAGAAGGCCTTCTTTGCTTCGTCTATGGAGTGGTTGCAGCGTGATCTCCGAATCTTATAGGGGAGGCATGATCGGTTGGACAATCTCAGAGAAGAGTGCCTCTCCCGGCAAAAGGACCTGATCGAGCAAATTAGACGGCTCCAGGTTGAGCTTGATGCAATGGAGAATAGGCCGCGGGAGGCCCAGCTGAAAGAGGAGACTATCCGGATTGAGGCGATCTAAGTAGCGCAGAACATGGCTGGCGTTGAGGTTTCGGTGCAACAGCTAGAGGACAGACGCGAATCATACGCTTGCTACAAGGATCCCGAGGTTATGGCCCAAGATATTGAGCGTCGGGCCTAGAGGTGCCTGGATGGCCATATTGCTCGTCTCCATGAGTGGATAATAGCACCAGTAGTTCTCCTTTGCATCTTGTGTCTTCATTTTGCCTTCGGGCTTGGGATCTTGACAATCCCCCAAAATATAGTTTTGCTTTCAATCTTTTTTTTTGCGGAAAAAAATAAAAGTTATCCTATTTATTTTGTAATGCATTTGTGTTAGCTTTAGGTACGATATTAGCTTTAGGTATCGTACTAGAGGTAATATGAACGTAGTACAATACCATAGTTTTTAAGGATATCTCGCTAGGGAATCTTTGGTGGACCTATTAATTATTGCGCTTGAGGGTGCAAGTAATAAGTTCAAAAATTATCCCTATCAGAGGTAATGTGGACGTGATAGGTTTTGTGGATCCATTACTTTTGCGCATGTTAGTACAAGTAATAGGTTTGAAACAAGCCCTGCCAGAGGTGATATAGACGTAGTATTTTTTGTGGATCCATTACTTTTTGCGCACATTAGTAGAAGTAATAGATTTGGAACAAGCCCTGCCAGAGATAATATGGATGTGATAGTTTTTATGGACCCATTACTTTTTTTGCACGTTAGTGCAAGTAATAGATTTGGAATAAGCCCTGCTAGAGGTAATATGGACGTGGTATTTTTTTTTGGACCCATTACTTTTTGTGCCCGTTAGTGCAAGTAATAGATTTTGAACAAGCCCTGCTAGAGGTAATATGGACGTAGCAGTTTTTGTGAACTTAAAAACGCTGGTGTACCTTGGTGAGTACGGGTGATAAGTGGGAATGACAACCGATATCAGAGATAATAAGGACGTGATGATCAATAGCCAAAACCTGGAAGGTTTACTCAAAGCTAATATGGACATGGCAAACTCGGCCGGAAAGAAATATTAGGACTGTAGTTCAGATGTAATATGGACATGAACCAATGTCCAAGGTACTCACTGAGGAGTGGTTTACTAAGTGTGGTCTATCCAAAAATAAAGATAGACCAGAGGATTGTTCCGCTGGGAAGATTGTTAGGGTGATAGCTCAGAGGAAATATGGACGTGAGCTAGAGTCTAATGAGAATGGTTTTTGGGTGGTCCATGCGGGAGTGCGCAAATGGACCTGAGGGCTGTTCCACTACGGAGCTTTTGAGGATCCATTACCTGTTGCATATTCAGGACTCCTGGATAAAGATGATGGCTTTTACGAGAATTTGTAAAGAAGGAGAAAATATTGCACATAGGCACTTGCTGGGGATGAAGAACCAAGAGTGTAGACATATATATTTGGGTTGTTCCGCTGAGTACAAGTCTAGTTTAGACATAGTACTTTTTTAGGAACTTGCCATTGATAGGCATCATAAGCAAGTCGTCATTGGGTTTCATTAGCCGGTAGGTGTCGTTGGAGAATACAGACTCCACGATAAACGGTCCCTCCTATTTAGGCTGAAATTTGTCGGCCGTCGTGTAGGTCATGACCATCGGCCTTCTCACGGTCAGGACGAGTTCTCCCACTTGGAAGGTTCTCTCCTTGACCTATCTGTTGAAGGCTCCTGAGTGACGCACTTGGTATATCTTAATGTCCTGTTGAGCTAAAAGATGCTCCTAGTCGAGTGCTTCTAACTCTTGTAGACGTCGGAGGTTATTATCGTCGACGGTTAATTGGTTGGAGAGGGCTACTCGAAGTGAAGGAATTTGGATCTCGAGCGGGAGGACCGCTTCTCTCTCGTACACCAGAGAGAAAGGTGTGTTGCCAGTAGCTGTCCTGATCGTTGTGTGGTAGGCCCAGAGATATTCACCCAACTTCTCGTTCCAGTCACGCTTATTGGAAGACACAAACTTTTTGAGTAGCTTTATGATGATCTTGTTGAAGGCTTCTTCCAGACCATTTGTTGTCGGGTTGTTGGCGGTTGACGCTACATTTCGAATCTGGTTTTGGTCGCAAAACTGGTAGAACACATGACTTAAGAACTATGGACCATTGCCGTAGATGATCCTTCGTGGCAAGCCAAAGCGGTATCTGACGTGATGCTTGACGAAGCTAATCACGTTCGATATTTTTACTTCAGCGAGCGGAACAGCTTTTGTCCATTTGGAAAAATAATCGATTATAGCCAGGATGAACCGATGCCCTTTAGAAGAAGGTGGACTGATTGATCCGATAATATCCAGCCCCATGCTTCAAACAGCCAAGATGCATCCGTTGGGTGTAGGAATTCTGAAGGCTGGTGGATGAAGTTTACGTGGATTTGGCACGTCTGGCATTTTTTTGCATACTCAATGGCCTCTACTACCATCGTCGGTCAATAATAACCCATTCTCCGAAGATGGTCATGTAGCTTTGGGTCGGGTTGGTATGTGCCACAAACGCCATCGTGAGCTTTGCGGAGGGCCTGCTTCGCTTCTGTATTCGATATGCATCATAACAGATGGCCGTCATAGGACCGACGATACAATATTTTTGTAGCTTTATCAAAATAGAACTTCTGATCGATGTGGCTTCCTTTGGGTTCTCAGAAAGAATTCTATAGACCGCGTAGTCAATGAATGGAAGCCTCCAATCTTGGATATCAGTGTGTACTTCTGCCACGTAGCTCAGACATAGGCAGAGGTTATTGTTTGGGCAGACCAGCTCTCGAACGATCACTGTGATTAGTTCATGGGTGTTGTCTGGAACTGCCAAGGAGGCAGCGAGGCCGGCTAGGGCGTCAGCCTCAACATTCTGCAGCCGAGGGACGTACTCAATGAAGAATCCCTCGAAGGTTGAGATGATGCCAAGCGCAGCTTGTTGGTAAGGAATCAGGTCTTCGTGCCATACTTGACTGACTATTAATTTGGAGTCATTGTAGGCCTCCAGATACTCCACTCCTACTTGTTTGGTAAGTTATAGCCCAATGACCAAGGTGTTGTACTCTTCTACATTGTTAGAGCACAGGTTTGTGAGAGCGTAGGTCCGGTTGATGACCAGACCGTATGGAAAAATTAGCACTATCCTGACCCCTGTAATGATATCGCCCTTGGGCCCTGTTCTTGAAGAACCGTCGAAAAACATTTCTCCAAACAACCTCCATGAAGTTATATTTGAGTCCGCCACTTCGTCTAGAATCTCGTTATAGAGTTTCAAGATTTCTGGCATCGGATGTGCTGCCAGAAAGTCGGCTAGTTCTTGACCCTTGACGACTTTTTGTAGGACAAACACCATATCGTATGGAGATAGTAGTATCGGCCATGTAGCTAGGCGGGAAGTGAGCGCCCCCAAATTGGTCATGAGAACTCTGAGAGGATTGACTTGTGAGATCACATGAATGGTCTGTCCAGTCACGTAATGTCGAGTCTTCTAGACAGCAAATACTAAGTCAAGGTATTCCTTCTCGACGGGGGTGTACCTATGCTCTGCACCAACTATCATCCGACTGAGATAATAGATAGCCTGCTCATGGCCTGCATCACTATTATGGGCTAATAAAGCACCGAGGGACTGATCCATCGTGCGTACATAAAGCAGAAAAGGCTTCCCCAAGATCGGGGCTACCAGCACTAGAGGGTTTAATAGGTATCCCTTGATGTCGTCGAACGCGCGTTGGCATTCTTCATTCTAGACAAATGAGATACATTTCTTCATGAGCTGGGTAAACGGTCGACAATGCCCATAGAGGTTTGATATGAACCTCCTGATGTATGCCAGTCTCCCTTGAAGGCTGCGGAGTTTTCAATGGTTCCTCGGCGGGTTCATCTCAATGATTGCTTTAGTTTTGTCGGGGTCTATGTGAATACCCTGAGAAGTGATGATAAAGCCCAGAAATTTGCCGCTGGAGACTCACATGAAGGATTTGATAGGGTTCATCTTGAGCTGGTGCGAACGCATGATGTCGAACACAGTCTTCAATTCTCTGAGGTGACCACCTTTGGGGTGACTTTTGATGGTGATGTCATCGACGTAACACTCGACTGTCTTGCGTAGATGCTCCCGGAAGATGGTGCTCATAGTTTGCTGGTATGTAGCACCTGCATTCTTCAGACCGAAGTGAATGACTGTGTAGCAGTACACTCCTATCGACGTTCGGAACGATGTATAGTTCTGATCGTCAGGGACATCTTGATCTAATTGTAGCCTGAGAATTCGTCCATGAAGGACATGCGCTCGAAACTACAAGTGTTGTCGATCATTATTTCTGTGATCAAAAGAGGGAACTCTTCTTTGGGGTAGGTCGGGTTTAGATCATGGAAGTCAATGCAGATACAAATCTTTTCATTCTTTTTGACGACGGACGCATGTTGGCTACCCAGTCTGGATGTTCTTTGCGGACGAAGCCACCAGTTATTAGTTTGTTGACTTTGGCTTCGATGGCATTCATAATATTCGGCCGGAACCGCCGTTGCTGCTGTTTGACAGGCTTAGCGTTCGGCGAGATGTTGAGCTTTTAGACCGAGATTTGGGGGCCCAGTCCTGGCTCGTAGCTCCAGGCAAAGACACCAATGTAGTCCCTGACGAGCTGTAGCAGGAATTTCTGATCCTCATCAGTCAGACTTTTGCTGATGAAGATAGGTTTAGGGGAGGATTCGTCGCCCAGATTGACTTGTACGACTTTGTCCTCGGTAGGAGGTTCTCGTTGTTCGAACTGCATTTCACATTGTGCGTCTAGACGTTGGGCCCGCGGTTCTACTTCGAAGAGTTCCGATAGATTCTCGTTGTCTTTCTCAGGGTCAGCTGACACCATGTTGGCAGATAATGTCTGCTTGAGCATCTCCCCGATACTGACGTCGGAGTCCCAAGAGGAAGACTCTGAAGAGTGAGAGTGTAACCACTACAAAAAAAAATGACTTTTTTAACAATTTTTTTCCGTCAAGAAAGAATTTTCTTGACGATTTTGGATCCGTCTTCTAGACCAGAGTTAAGAAAAGTCCCCACTTTTCTTGGTGGTTTCTAGTTTTGTTTACTTGATGGTTTTAAATCAAGTAAAAAAAAATATCTTGACGGTTTTAAACCGTCAAGAAAATATAGAAAAAAATCGTCAAGGTAAATGAAAACTTTTCTTGAATGTGGTCTAGATGACGGGTAATGACCGTCAAGAAATCCCTTTCTTCACGGGAAAAAACCTTCAAGGAAAATATTTCTTGATGTTTAAAAACCGTCATTAAAAACTCTTTCTTGATGTCTAAAAACCGTCAAGAAATGATATTTTGTTGACATTTTACAATCGTCAAGAGAAACACCTGTTTGTAATAATATCAATATATTCCAAAATTCAGTTACCAAATACACATAATATCAATATATTCCAAAATATCGCAAACATCAAAGAACTATAATGCACAATTTTTATATTAACAAATTCGTGTTCGTACACCACAAACATCCAACCACAACCAAATAACCAAAATATACAGTTTGTACAATATCTTAAACATCTAAAACCAATTTATACAAGTAAGCCAAAATACATCTGAACCCGGAGCACATCTCTCCCATCATAGTACAACCTTTATTTTCTATGTAGTTCCTAAGAGCACAAGAGAAATAGATTTAATCAATATGTGTGTTTGTACAAACTGATATAAACTGTATTAGAGAACAAGTTAAAAAATAAAATTTTAGCATATATCAACTGTATAAAAGAGTATCGGCTTAATGCAAAACCTATGCTTGAAAAACTGAAAACTGAATATATCAACATATAAGAAAACTCATAAATGATCTTTTTGGAGAATTTTTTAGGACTCGGGCATTTCAGAACTCAAATGAAACAAAATAAGGCTTGCCCTGGCTCTTTCACATTTGCTCACATAACTCTCCCTGCTCTTTAGTTGGAAGCACACACACACAGTCTTCACTTTCACTCAAAGACACTGGTTGACACCTGCTTCTACTGAAATTTGACACTCACATGCACAAAATTGATACACATGCACTCCCAGTTCTGATACCACACTCAGACAATTAGGTACGTACATTCACATACACACTCACTACATGTGTCATGGATCCTTGATATAATTTTAAACACTGGACTTAATTAACCTTGATATAATTTCAACACTACAGATCTGGTATACCTAAAAGCTCCAGCAAATGCAAGGGTTGTATTAGTTACCTTTAGTTTCTTAGATTTAGTTTCCTTGAGCATATAGGGCTGCATATTATATACAAATTGCTTATGCTCTGCTATATTCATCTATAAATAAGCTAGAATTTATAGAATACTAAACTTGAGCATATATGCTAAGCTTGATTTGGACTGAACTAAGCTTGAAAAAAGCCTAATGAACAATAAATAACACTTAAAGATGCCTACCATCAGGTATGCTCCATCGTCAAGCCAGTGGTTCTCCTTCAAAACTCCATGACCACTAGTTTCCATGGCCAAATGTGATCTTCATCAACAGAATTCTACCAAATTTGGCATCAGTTCCGTTTTCTATGTCCAACTTTAATTAATTACCTGTTGTTATCATAATTATATGTATTGTGTGCATAGCTACTTCTTTACCTATATTATCATCAGTGGGTATAAGTCCAACCTGAATTAGAAATACTCACTTAGTACTAAATCAATTGTAAGTGCCACATACAATAATTTATTTATTATCCAGTTTTGCTAATAAAAAAAATTACATTCCCAAGTATTCTGGAGCATTCATGCCATTGCTCACATAGAAATTGAAACACACAGGAACAGAAACCAATCCTGGAAAGAGACGAAAGCTCTGACTAAGATGGTACAAACATAGGTTTCACTTGACCAAGCAAACCATGAATATAAAATAATATAAATTCCTATTTATAGGAATTAAGAAATATTATCTTGTTTCACATTAACTGATAATCTACTTCTCAAGTGTTTTCCAGGCATGCATATGAATATTTTCCATTAGCTCCCATTGGTTTCCCTAATAAATCCATGCATATGAATATTTACCATTAAACCAATAGTATTCAACTTTCCTAATAAATTATTGGTTCCCCATACCCTTCTTATGTTGACAGAATAAAGAAATTATCAATAAGTAAGAACACTACGATAATCTGTCGAATGTGATCCAGACTTCTAAATAAATCAAATAAGACATTTCGAGTACCCAGGGCGAGAATGGATGTAGAAGAATGAAACCTCTTTAGTAGAATGGCCTGTAGCGCATTGGCTGCCTGAACCTCGGAACCTTTGTGTATAAGAAAAGGAATATGAATTCTGACATGATGAACACAAGAATAAATGCTAGTAATTAAAAATATACTAGTCTAATCTTATATTCAATGCAAATTCAACATTAATAATTATGAACATAGAAATGTGAAGATCTGAATAGCACAAGAATGTAGTGTTTCGAACATCAAAGCATAGTAATGGGTAAGAAATGATAAGAAGGGCAAAAATCTCACTATGCATAACTGAAATGGTTACAGTTCAAGTTTTGTATGTTAAAAATGTAATTACTAGCCTTACGAGCTTCACAAAGCCGACTAATCTCAACTTTGAAAGAGTACATACCGTAAATAAAATAGCACAATACAAAAAGACTACTAGATTACTAGTAAAAATTAGAAACTAAGCATCAAGATTAAATTTTGAGAATAAACTATATATTATGTCTTAACAAATCCAAATCCAATAAACTATTAAAACAGTTAATGTTTTATATGAAGTTATATACTCTTCATTCTTTTCTGGTAATATTTTTTATTTCAATTATTTGTGCATTTCATATTATAGTATTATTTGAACATTGGTAATGGTCCTTTCTTTATGCAAGCTATTTGTTGCAATTGCCAGAGCCGAGATCTTATTAGATTTCATGTTGCAGGACTGTACGAAGACATGATATTAGATCTAGAAGGAATTGGGATCATAAACATAATTGGTAAATGAAAGAACAGTCAGTATTCATGATCTTAGGGCTGTAAATGAATGAATTAAAGCATATGGAGCCTTACAAGCACAACAATGATCCATGATATTACTTGAAGTTTTTTTTGTTTCTATTGTTGTTGAAGCAAATCCATGAAGAAAGTTTGATAAGCAGTTTTTAAATACAAAAATTAAGAAAATCGTTCATCTCCCTTAATTGTGCATCAAGAAAATTGCATAGAAATAGTGACAGAATGAATTGCAACTTCATATAAAAAGAATACGTCTATTTGTGCATATATATGGCACCATTGAAAAAATGCTATAATCTCAGATGCATAAATTGGTTTCATTCCTAAACAAGAGTTTGTAAGTTACCATGAAACAAAGCTGTGAACAAATTAAACATGTAGATGCCCATTGATTGTCCACATTTTAAAATTATCATCTAACTAAACAAAAGAAAAAGCAGTCTTACAGTTCAAAATTGTCACTTAGTTCGATGTTGGAGCTGCCGATCTAGAGCTTGCGCACAGGAGTAGCGACTGCTCTGGCCGGCCTTCCTCTTCGCATAGGTATCCCTCCTGACTTCCATCGCTCCAAACGCAGCCTTGTTGAAGGCCTTTGGCTTAGGGAGGAAGAGGCCTTTGGAATATAAAATTATAGTTTTTTCAGGAAACAGGAGTGGCAAAAGATCGAGATTAAGGATGCGGAGTCACAGCCTCGTAGCTTGGTCGAGTCCGTTGGTTGACCTTGATAATGGCATAGACTCGGTAGTACTCCATGAGTACTCGAGATGTCAGGCGGTTGAATGCAAAGCCTCCACAACAAAGACTCTTGCTACGTCCTTTAATCCAAAATAAAAGAAAATCATTAATTGAATCCCACCCAATTTTTTATAGAAAATAATACAACAAGAAGAAGAAAAAGAGTTGGGATCGGGTCTGGTTACGAGGACTCAGACGACAACAGTGGGGTACTAGGTAGTAGTCCTGGAATTTGCCTGCAGGAACAAGCAAATGCAAGGGCAGCCTTCGGCCTTTGCCGTAGTTTAAGTCCTTAGTGGCCTTCAGATCGTACCCCATCTTCTGGATAAGGTGCTTGGCTTTAGAGCTATACCGGTGGAGTGACATTTTGCCGGTATCGGGCTATAGATCTAGTACCTCGAGGATGAAGGATCGAGGCACTCTACTCTGCTGAAGATGATGAGTCGGTCTCCCCTCTTCCTAGCTGGGACTAGGAAGTGAGAGTTTTGGCCGGTAAGAATCCGATTTACAGCATGGGTGGTGGTCACTTGTGCCTGCAGGTGCAAGTCCAGACCTTGCTCCATGGAGTACAGTGTGCTTATGTGTGCAACTTCAGAGTAGTTCAAAGATAGCCCTTTATTCATAAAGTAAGGTATCTTTTTCCCGAAATTATATCATCGAGGGAAGGGACATATACGTGAGAATCTACGTACTCCTCTAGCTCGTCCTTCCCGCGATCTACCCCAGCACGAGTGGCAACTTTGGAGATTTTCTGCATAGTTTTACTACCAGAGGCTCAGACACGGTAAGAGGTAACATAACATCATTCGGCGGTCAATTAGGTCTATGAAGGCGAACAACCAGCGGTTCGGGTGTAGTGGATGGTGCCGAATCTTCTTTTGGCGATTAACTTGGCCTATGAAGGCAAACGACTAGTGGTTCGGGCGCCTTCCTGTACAATTTTACAATGAGGGGAGAGGTTGTGTCAGGAGCGCACCCTTTAGATGTACTCTCAAAGATTCGTCTGATGTTGTCCCGTTCTCTGCCTTATCATCAGCGTCATTGCCACCTTCATCTTGGTGGACTTGCTTGTATAAGAGTGCATCGGAGTAGTAGGCCTCGAATCCTTTGAAAGGATCAACATCTACAAATTTCGTCTTGACCGTGCCATGATCGTCCACGTACTTTAGACATTGGTGTAGGGTTGATGGCACGATCATGTATTCGTGTATCCATGGTCGTCCCAGCAGAACATTGTAGGATACGTCTACGTCTATGACGTAGCAAGTGACCACAGTTTTTAAGTCGCCAATTTGACATTTCAGATGGATCTTTCCCAGAGGTTAGCTCTTCCTGCATTGAAACCAGTGATGGCAGTATTGGTGGTTGTCAGGTGATGCATCGGAATGCCCAAGGCCTGAAGCAGACTATGTGGGATGATGCTGATTGACGAACCGAAATTGATGTGCATTCGATCCACCTTGATGGAACCAATGTACCCTGTGTAGTACAGGGGACGATCATGCCGGTTATTTTTTAGCAACATATCCTGTTGCAAAAATGTGATATTGGACACCGCTTTTGTCACAGTGTTGCAGTCGGGGCATGCGGCAGGATCCTCTACTGACGACTTGACTTGCGCTAGGTAGGCATCAATATTTTGTAATGCCCCATTCAGACCGTTTTGGGTGTCTTTGGAGAGTCGAAGAAGCTTAAACAGTGACAACTTTGCTGGGGTATTGGCGAGTTAAGCTAAGAAGTCAAAGTTATAGGACTTTTCTAGCCCCTGAGCCATTTTTTTACGCAATGGCTTATCGAAGCGACCCTCTTTCTGTTTGGACTTGTCCGTTGGTGGAGGTTGAGATAGATCTGGATCAGATATGACAGGTGCAGTAGTTGGAAGTACATTATCGTTGGGAGCCTCATAATCTCGCTGATAGGCAAGGCCCGACCTGGTTTCCCCTGCCCAGACCTCCTCGATGGTGGGAGAAACCATATGACAGGACTTGGTTTTTCGTGCTTTAGACTTGACGGCGGAAGGCGCTGCTTGCTGCATCAAGTCAGGGACATGATTCGAGTGGACCCATAAGGTCTCGCCTCGAGATGTAGTAAGTGATATCAGTCCGGCTGCTTGGTCGCTATCTGGTGGAAGATTGACTACCTCCATTATTGCCCTCAGGATCGGAATGACTCCGTCCTGGGCTTCCGTCTCGAAAAAGTTACCGAACTAAAGGGACACCATGTTGGCGACAACTGTCTTATCATCGAAGTCCATGTAAGGGCCTGGATGTACCGCTTGAGGGTATAGAAGCCCTTCGTTGCATGGTGGACGTAGCGATGGCAGTGGCAGTATTTTGGATTGTTCATCTCGGCTGCCTCTACAGGGCGCTTGACGTCGGAGAGCCAAAGCTTACCACCCTTCATCAATACGTCCAAGATGGGCATGACATCGTCATCTTCGAAGGAGTAAGTCTCCTGGGACTTTGGAACCTCAGTCAGCTTTTTCTTGGGCTTCTTGGTTAAGTTGGCCACCAGGGCCTGCTTCTATTTACCCTCGCGGCTGCTGTTGTCGCTGTTGTTATTGTTGGGACATTTTCCCTTATCATCTGCGACATGGATCTGTATTCCCAGGAGCCGGACGTCTTTGACTTTCTTTTCAGTGTCGACAACATTGATGATGAATGATGTCCAGTCTTTGAATTGATTGTCGCCCATCAAGAGGTTGACTGTCGGCAGTAGATTCCTGTGGCACATGTCCATGAGTGTGGACTTAGGATTGTCTGGAGGCAACCTCAGTACTGCTTGGCAAAAATGCTCAATATAATTTTGGACGAGTTTCCTTTCGCCTTGGGTGACATCCATCAGGGAAGACATCGTCATGTCGCTTCCACCGTCATAGAATTTTTTGAGAAAAAGACCCTTGGAGTCATCAAACGACGAGATACAGTTGTCTCGTAGGCTGCAAAACCAGTCGAATGCGACCCCAGATAATGACCCCATAAATATCTTGGTGAGGAGTGCATCACTACGAGGTAGGCGCCCCGTTGCAGTCTCGAAATATCTCATATAATGACGGGGAGAAGTCTTCCTATCGAATTGGTCCAGGTCGAAAGATTTGTACTTTGGCGGGTACAGAAACATCCCTTCACTCGCGGGGTACGGTTGTCGTATTCCGAGCTCGCGCAGTGAATCCCAGTTGCCCATAGAATCTAGGCGAGCCCGGAGTTTCTAGATTTTCCTCATTGCTTCTTTGGCTTCATCTCCCGCGGAAGGGGCAGATGAACCATGCAGAGGATAATTTTTGACTATGGGTGGAGCGGTTACGTCGAAGTTTGTTGGTCTAAGGGTCCAAGCTTGCTTGTCTAGAATCCCTCGTTGGTTGGGAGGCTACACTTGCCTTAATGTCTAGCACTGCTTGGGTCAAGGCTTTCATTGATTAGCTCATGGTCTACATCATGGCCTCGGGGACCTCGAGACATTGCCGATCACTAGGGACTTCGTGCTCGTCCTCCGCCATGTATGTCATTCTTGCATGAGGAGAGATGGACGGAACAATAGACGTAGCACTTTCTGCTTCAGACTCTTGCAACAAATAGTCATCAGGGAAGGTTGGAAGTGTCGTGCCATGTTCAGACTCAGAGGGAGTACTACCCCCAGCGTAGGAGGCGGCGTCTTCTTTCCGGGGGTGGCTACCCTCAGGGACTTCAACATTTGTTCCTTGGGAATCCTCAACTCCTCGGAACGCCGGATTATCTTATAGGTCTGGGGGATTACTACCCCCAGCTTGTGTGACCCCCAGGGGTCTTGAGGATGAGCTACCCCTACTAACTGATAGCTTCTTCTTTGAGCGGGTGCCCTAAAAAACTCCTTCCGTAGGCCCCACTACTAGTCATCCTAGTAATCGCCTTCTTAATACGCTGGTTGAGATTGACGGACTAGAGGTGCTGGACTTCTTCCCTCCTAAGGTGGAAGGGCCTTTCTAAGCAGAATAACATGAGGCAAATGATATCTCATCCTTCTCGGGTATTTGCACCTGATCCTTAGATTGTTGTCGGATAGGTGCCATCGGGTGCAGTCGTTGGAATACCAACTGCCTGCTTGTAGGTACTGTCACTTTGTTGTAGCAGTAGTTGATGATAATTTTGGCACAATGATGTCTTGGGGAGGATACCTCACATGTCGTTGCTGCCTTCCTCGCCCTACACTTGTGACTAATTATATTGCGCAAGTCAGGCGAGGGCTGACTCACCTTTGCACTCTTTTTGTGAGTATGGGTAGACCGAGTGCACGGGTGTGAGGGTGTTATTTTTGTTCCCTGATCTAGGGTTCGTACAAGAACTTTCTCTAGATCGTTAGTGGAAGACTTTTGAGATGGACCTTGTTCATTTGCCGCCGAGGGCTGGACGCACGGGTTGGTCTTATACAGCTTTCCATCAGGGGCCCGCGTCACAGTTAGCGGTGCCCTCCGATGGTCAGCCGAATGGACAGTTGCTTGAGCATGACGAGCTTGCACTATCCTAGACTTCTTCGACTTAGCACCCGTAGGCGCATTGTACGAAGAGTCCAAATTTGGGTTTTTACAATTCTCAGCATGGCGCATAGGGTCAGCGCTGCGTGAGATTCAGTCAAAAATAGAGGTTCAGTTGCTGCCAGAGTCACATGCAGCCATCTTCCTGCGACCATCAACCGATGCAGCATAGTGAGTCTTATGCGGCCTCCTCCTTGACCGCATAGAGCTTGCATCAGCGCCCAAACGTCTGACATCGTAGTATTTTCCTCTGCCAGAGTCAGGCTAGGATACCGCATGGACTGCCTGAGGGGACGCTTGGCGAGCGCCTTCAGCAACAGGGAGATAGGCGGGAAGCGCAAACTTCGCAGTTGGGTAAGACGCGGTGGCTACCCACGTCTTGCGGGTTTTTAAGTGGTGAGCACCTTTCTGGTTGGAAGAGGCTGCCGCATAAGCAGTGGACGCATGATGTGTTACCCCTGCAGCAGAGAGAGAGAGAGACGGGGAGCGCCTGCTCCGCAGTTGGGTGAGGTACTGTGGCCTTTGCTACCCGCGTCCTGCGGGTCTTCTTGTGCTTTGCTTGCCTCGGAGAAAGTCTCGCGCTATCCCCAGAGAGCATATCCTCGAAATCTTGTTGGTTGAAGCGGACCACCAGCATCCTTTGAGTGGACCCGAGCTTGGCTGCATCGGATTGTACAACAGCTTTCTCATCAGTGGAGAAAGACGTCCCCAGTAGAGTCGCCATCTTGTTCGCCATTAAATTCGAAGGTTCTAGAAGAGCTTGATTTAATTAACAAACGAAAGAAAGTACAAAGAGGTCCTGGACGAACAATATAAGTACAATATTTTTTGATCTGGGGTGTGACAATGGACAAGGAGTGCTATGACGTCTCCTTTACTCCATAGACGATCTGATGCAGGGTGAAAAAGCTTACGTTCTCTCTTCGCTCATCTCGGTATGCTCTCTCTCTGTATTGGCCGGGGGTGGTATGCTTTCTCTCTAAAGCAGAAAAAAGTCAGCCCTTAGAACGTTCAAGTTGCTCATATTTATAGCCATCGTGCTGATGGGCTATGGGTGCCGTATATGCCTCTGTTTGGTGGCCGCATAAGACTCCTTCAACAAAATATGGTTGCAACTATCACCCTATGCCATGGGCCGATTGTCACGTGGTCTTGGTTGAGATATCATATTAAAGAGATCTCGGAGTTGTTATCAATCCGTTGTGGGCGTGACTTGGTCCGCTGGACACGTAGTCAGCACCAACTGTGCGAAAATCTCTACAGTTTTAATGGAAAGATCTTGTGAGCTGGAGGCCGTATAGCAACTTGGCTGCATGATGGCGAGGCCACATGGGTCTTGTATCCGCATACGTGCTCTCATTTGGGCCTTGGTCGAATGGACACTCTAGCCGCATGGTGGCAAGACTGCATGGGTCTTGTAGCCGCATACGTTCTCTCGTTTGAGCGTTGGTCGAATGGACACTCTGGCCGCATGTTGGCGAGGCCGCATAGGACGTAGCCGCATACGAGGGACCACGTGTCATGACACGTTTGTCATAACAATTAATCCACTGATGTGACTTATTGTCTTTTCCTGAGTCGTCGTCTTCACGAGTCTCGAAGCGTCTCAGAGTGATGGGTGATGTGTCAACACTTCTGACAGACATCAAAATCTGTGTCAGGGGTCCTTATGCGGCCTCCCTGCTCTGTGGTTGTTTACGCTGCATATAGTATACTATACGGCTTTTCTACGATTTGGTTGGTCAGGCCGTATGTGGCTCTTCTACGGCTGGACTGTTCAGACCGCATGTGGCTTCTCTGTGGCTTGTTGAGGGGGCGTGACCTTTATGCGGTCTGCATGATTTTTTTATGCTTCTACACTAGTATTTTGTGTTATCGATGTATGTTTCTAGCAAGCTAAACCAAATTGTATATTATCACCTAACGAAAAGAAGACAATAGTGAAACATCATTTATACATTACAAATCAATGGAAAGTTATCATCTTCCTGTACTTTCTCTAGCAAGCTAAATCAAATTGTATATTATCACCTAACGAAAAGAAGACAATAGTGAAACATCATATATACATTACAAATCAATGGAAAGTTATCATCTTCCTGTACTTTCTCTTGCATCCTATTGTATAGCGTTATCATCATCTATGACAACAAACTAAGATCTATCCATCATATATACATTACAAATCAATGGAAAGTTCAAAAACTGATGCCCACAAAACATAGAAATTGTGTGCATTTATAAATACATAAATTAATGACAAGCAAAGCTCGAACACTAAAAATAATCAGTGTGCGTGCCCGTGTCCGACTGGTAAGCAACTATAGCGCACATTAGACGATCCAACAGAACATCATGAGATGCCAAAATCAACATTGTGTTTGTGTCTGTAATCTTGTCTTATTTACAACTTCACAAGGAGGGAAAAGTATTAAAAAAAAACTTCAAATAGGAGAAGAATATCTTCCCAAATAGCAAAATGAACCAAGCAACACCAAACCAAAAGATACTTCAGGAAGAGACAATAATAATTTCGGGAAAAAATAACTTTTAAAATACTTTATTCTAAATATGATAATTAATCAAAAAACTTAACCTTAGTTTTAAAAAACACATATTGAAGATGTAATTATGTCCCATGCCCTACTATTTTCTTACTAAAAATACATTTACTAAAAAAATGAGCGATATAATCAAATCTATTTTCTTACGAAAAATACTGGAAAGCAGAATAATTAAAGTATGAGATTGGCATGCCGCATGCCATGCCCTAAAGAGAAGGAAAAAAAACACAATTTTGAACATGCAATTTTGTGACAGCTATTAATATTTCTTGAAAGTAATAGTAAACAGAACAAAATAATGATATAGGCATGCCATAATCTAGAGACCATGCAACAAAACCCAGTACTTGTAAGAAAAAGAAAATTATAAGATGCAATTTTGTGAGCCCATATCAGAAAAACTATTTCTTCCTGAAAAACTAGAAAACATAATTATAACATGAACATGGCATAACCTAAAAACTATAAAAAAGAAACATAATTATAGGAAGAAAAAAAATCAACAACTGAAAACTAATGTCGAAAAGTAACTTTTTATTCACTAACTTCAGAATAAATGAAAAGAAGAAGAAGAAGAATGACTTTAATCTTAAATACTCCAACTTTCTAACTGCTACAATTTCGTAGGGTTCTTGGGTCTAGTTTTTTTCTTTTTCCTTTTCTGATTGAACCGTCAATGATCTCTTTGTTGTTTGTGTTCATAATCATAAAACAAAGTATTGATTTCTCGTCGTTGCTTGTTAGTTCATATGTAGATATATTTATGGATATGTGTGGATTTTTGATGTGAATTTTTCCACCGAAGGCGTTTATACCCGTCGCTGGAGGGTTGCTCTTGTTCTAATTTATAATTTGAAATGTTTTCGGATCAAGGAATATAAATCAAAAAAATTATAAATTTCAGGAGATACTAAGTTAGAACTAAAGACAAACTCGCAATAGCTTCAAAGCAATGAGTCGATGTCTTGGTTTACAAATCATCATTGGTAAGTTATTTTTTATCTATATATGAGGCATAATCATCCATAGCTAAGAAAGTAATAAGTCGATACTTAGTTGACCGTCCGTGGATGTACAAACAGTAACATCAGAGCAAGATGGGTTTGAATGACGAATTCATGCCGGTGTTGAGGAACTTCCCAATTATGACTTAGCCTCATCTATGGCAGATTGTGTCCTTGTGTCAAATGTCATAATAGACCATAAAATGGTAGATCTTGTGGAAAAGGATCTTGCATCATGTTAGAGTTATTTTATTTTGTTATTTATCATATGAGGGTATAATAGTAATTGTGGGTGTATTGCATATCAATATAAATAGACATGAGATGCAACCTAGGGTTTAAGGCCCTTGCAATCTCCTTTCTCATATTCTCTCTTCCTCTACTTCCTCTTCTCCTCTCTATTTCTAAACTTAACTTGGTATCAGAGCATATATTTGTAAGTACTGTACATCCCATCCCCGACAGGGCCGATCGAATTGTTTTTCGTCTACTTTTCATGATTCTCCGTTTGTCGTTCGTTGTTCGTGGTCGTTCGTTTATGAGATCTAGGGTTTCTACAGATCTCCGTTGGTTATTCGTCGTCGGTTGAGGTTCGTTGTGAGATCTAGGGTTTCAAAGATCTCGTCTTTCTGTTGCATCTACAAGTATGGTGGGGACCGAATCTTCTAGCGAGATTAATAATGGTGGTGGTAGCAGAGGTGGTTCTCCTTTTACTGTTATTCATAATGATGAATTGGGAAAGTCGATTACAGCGATGAAACTCAATGGTGCGAACTACCTTGCCTAGTCCAAGTCTATCAAAGTGGTGTTAAGGGCGAAGAAGAAGTTGAAGTTTTTGACGGAAGAACCCCTGCCTGAAACGTCCGCTGAGTATGAAGATTGGATGAGTGCAGATGCATACGTTATGTCGTGGTTGTGGCATAGTATGGAACCACATATCGCTGCTAATGTTCAGTGTTGTGAATCAAGCAAACAGATTTGGGCATCTCTGGAAGAATCATATTTGCAGAAGCGAAACATTGCCCGTATCTATGAGTTGTACGAGTTATTGTTCAATACAAAGCAAAATGGGAAGCCTGTGAATGAATATCTGGCTTCAAAGAAGGATTTGTGGGAGGAACTGCTTCAATATCATCCTGTTACTACTGATTTGAAGAAGCTCAGAGACAGAAGAAAGAGTTTCATGTTTCACTTATCCTAGCCGGTTTGGATCCTGCGCTCGAACCTTATAAAGCTCAAATCCTTGCTGGAGAGCAGTTACCTACGGTGGCAGATACTTTCTCCCGTCTCAATCGTTCCTTTCTGGGACAGAGTTCTATGGTGTCGAGTACTGACTCTTCTGCCCTAGTTTCTAGTGTTGTTGGTCGTGGTGGTGGACGTGGTATTGGACGTGGCGGTAGAGATGGTGGTCGTAGTTTTGGTCGAGGAGGAAGCCGTAGTGGTAGAGACAATAGTGGTGGTGGTGGTGGCCGCGGAGGCCGCGATGGTGGCCGTGGTCAACCACAGAGGTGTAACTATTGTGGAATGCTCGGTCATGTAGAAGACTATTATTGGGACAAGTGGGGCAAACCAGAATATGCACATCAAGTGCATGATGAAAATATGCAGTCCCAGGTCACCACTTCTGCTCCCAGAGATGATACTTCGGGTTTCAATCAGACTTTAACGTCCGATACCTCATCTCCATTTCAACAGATCCTCCAGAAGTTGAACGCGCTTGCTAGTACCACCTCCCAACCTACTGCAACCATGGCACATATAGGTAATCTTGCTTTTGTGGCAACCCAGTCACCATCCACCTCTTGGGTCATCGACTCAGGATCAAGCTCTCACATGTCTGGTATAACATCTATCTTTCATAATCGTATTTCCATGAAACATAATATTATCTTGGCTGATGGGTCTACTCGTCCTGTGCTTGGGAAAGGTGTCATTCACCCTACTCAATCACTATCATTATTTGATTCATTATATGTGCCTAATTTTCCATTTAATTTGTTATCTGTGAGCCAGTTAACCAAATCTCTTCAATGTTCTGTGACATTTTCTCCCAATTCGTGTGTTTTTCAGGACCTCAGGACGAAGAAGACGATTGGTTCGGGGCATGAAAAAGATGGACTGTACTACTTGGATCTACCTGGAAAGGCCTTCACTTTTGTTTCTACTTCTCCGTTGCAGTGGCATTATCGTTTGGGACATCCGTCTTTGGCTAAGTTGCGTCAAGTTGTTCCTAGTTTTAGTCATGTTTCTAGTCTTGAATGTGAGGCTTGTCAGTTAGGCAAGCATCACCGTAGTTCCTTTCCTCGTCGTAGTGAGAGTCGTCAATTAGAGTCTTTTGATCTTGTTCATTCTGATATTTGGGGTCCGTCTAGAGTCAAAAGTCCGAAAGGATTTCAGTATTTTGTTATTTTTATTGATGATTATTCAAGAATGACTTGGTGTTATTTAATGAAAGAAAGATCTGAGTTTCCAAATATGTTATCTGCCTTTTATAATGAAGTCTATGTTCAGTTTAATAAACGTAACAAAATTCTGCGTTCTGATAATGCTTTGGAGTATACTCAATCTTCTGTGAACAGTTTCTGTGTTGATCGTGGTATGATTCATCAAACCAGTTGTGTCCATACCTCTCAACAAAATGGTATAGCCGAACGCAAACATCGACACATTTTAGATGTGGCTCGAACTCTCATGTTCAATATGCATGTCCCCAAACAGTATTGGGCAGATGCCGTTCTTACTGCATGTTATCTTATTAATCGCATGCCATCATCTGTATTAAATAACAAAGTTCCATTTACTATATTACATACAGATGTCGTACCCTTTTCCTTATCTCCTCGAGTGTTTGGCTGTGTCGCTTTTATTCATAACTTGGAACCTAATCGAGATAAGTTGGCTCCTAGATCTCTGAAGTGTGTCTTTCTTGGTTATCCCCGTACTCAAAAAGGTTATCGTTGTTACAGTCCACAGTCACGCAAATATTATGTCAGTACGGATGTTACATTCTTTGAGTCTACCCCTTTCTTTCCTTCAGGAGACCGTTGTATTCCTTTTACAACAGATTTGATATCTTCCATACCACTTTCGGTCATTCCTGAATCAATTTCTGTCTCCACACCCCATTTACAGGTTTATCAGAGATCCAAGGACAGGCCAGTGGTTCTGCAAAATTCAGCCTTCAACCAATCATCTTCCGTGCCTGAGGTTTCTGCTCCCATCACCACAGATCCAGATGATCTTCCTATTGCTCTCAGAAAAAGACAACGCCTTTATACCACAAAGAATAAGCATCCCATTTCTAACTATGTTTCATTACACCGTGCTTCATCATCTTTTCATGCATTTGCTGTTTCATTGTCTTCTACTTTTATTTCCAAAACTTACAAGCAGGCTATGTCATCTTCTGGTTGGAAAAGTGCAATGGATGAGGAGATGTATGCTTTACATCAAAATCAGACTTGGGAGCTTACATCACTTCCTGTTGGAAAACAAACAGTGGGTTGTAGATGGGTGTACACTGTTAAGTATCACCCTGATGGTTCTGTTGAGCGCCTCAAGGCACGGTTGGTTGCCAAAGGGTATACTCAGACATATGGCGTGGATTATATGGAGACTTTCTCTCCAGTGGCTCGGCTGAATTCAGTTCGGATTCTTATTTATGTGGCGGTTAATCACCAATGGCCTATATATCAGCTGGACATAAAGAATGCTTTCTTGCATGGTGACTTACAGGAGGAGGTTTATATGGATCAACCACCGGGATATGTTGTAGCAGGAAATAAAAGACTCGTATGTCGATTGAAGAAAGCATTATATGGACTGAAACAGTCACCTCGTGCTTGGTTTGACAAGTTTAGTTCAGTTCTCATTCAGTATGGCTTTCGGCGTACCACATCAGATCATTCGGTGTTTTGTCATTCTTCCTCAGCAGGTATTATCGTGTTGATTGTTTATGTTGATGATATCATTATATCTGGGAGTGATCATGCTGGAATTGCGGACTTGAAGGCCTACCTTCGTCGTCAGTTTCATACTAAGGATTTGGGTCTTCTTCGATATTTTCTTGGAATCGAGGTTGCTCGATCTAAGAAGGGGGTGTATCTGTCATAACGCAAGTATGTTCTAGACTTGCTCTCCGAGACTGGGATGTTGGAGTGTCGGCCAGTTGAGACTCCTATGGATTATCATGACAAGCTTGATGCTGACAGGGGAGAGTTATTTGAGGATGTTGGATATTATAGACGTTTGGTTGGCAAACTTATATATCTTACTGTTACTCGACCAGACATCACATATGCAGTTGGAGTAGTTAGTCAGTTTATGCATGCCCCTCGGCAACCACATTGGGAGGCTATCTCTCGCATTCTTCGATACTTGAAGGGTGCACCTGGAAAGGGTTTGTTGTACAAACCTTCCCAGTTGCTTACGGTGACTGGGTTCAGTGATGCTGATTGGGCAGGAAGTCGCAGTGATAGGAGGTCTACTTCTGGCTATTGTACGTTTGTGGGTGGCAATCTTGTCACGTGGCGTAGTAAGAAGCAGAATGTTGTGGCTCGTTCTAGTGCAGAGGCCGAGTACCGTGCGATGGCTCATACAGCTTCTGAGATGATGTGGGTGCAGTCTCTTCTTCATGAAATGGGAATTATGATTCCTATTCCGATGGAGATGTATTGTGATAATCAGTCGGCTATATTTATCGCAAGTAATCCGGTGTTTCATGAGCGCACGAAGCATATCGAGGTGGATTGTCATTTTGTTCGTGATTTGTTGCTGAAGAAACAGATTGTCACTCCTTATGTTCGGTCAGAGGATCAATTAGGTGATATCCTCACCAAACCACTTGCTCGCGGTCCATTTTCTGATTTATGTAGCAAGTTGGGCATGTCTGATCTATATGCTCCTGCTTGAGGGAGGGTGTTAGAGTTATTTTATTTTGTTATTTATCATATGAGGGTATAATAGTAATTGTGGGTGTATTGCATATCAATATAAATAGACATGAGATGCAACCTAGGGTTTAAGGCCCTTGCAATCTCCTTTCTCATATTCTCTCTTCCTCTACTTCCTCTTCTCCTCTCTATTTCTAAACTTAACTCATCAAATTAGCGACGTTATCGACAACTCTAGAGCTAGATTTCGCTAAATTCTAGAAATTTAGGGAGTACAATGAAATACATCGTTGATTATAATGAATTACGATGAATAATGATTACTTTTAGGTAATATAGAAACAAACATTGGTAAGAATCGCTACACGTTTCTAAATAGCGAGGTGTAGTGACATATTGGACTACACATTGCTAAAAAATTAATATTTGCAACGTTTTGCTATGTCATTTTTTGAGACGTCGCTAAATATTTAATATTAGCCGACCATCACTCACTTTCTCTATTCGCTACAAGAAAATTGGATTTTCTTGAAGCTTTTCTACGGTCAAGAAAGAGTTTTCTTGATGGTTCCTTTCTGTCATCTAGGTCAAAGTCAAGAAAAGTCTCTATTTTGTTACTAACTTTTCTTAACAGTTTAAAATTGTCAAAAAAAACTTAGCCAAAAACCATCAAGAATATGAACTTTTTTTTTTACTTTGACATAGATGACGGAAGCAGAACCGTTAAAAAAGGTCTTTATTTGACAGTGAAAAATCGACCAAAAAAAATCATTCTTTTGTAGAATACAAATATTTGTTGACATTTAAAACCGTTAAGACAACTTAATTTTTTTTTACCAAACTTATGTTTATAATTATATATATATATTTTAATTATATATTATTTGTTTCGGTTTGTCTTTGCATGTTAACAAACAAATACACATTTAATATTAACATAAACGAAGAACATTGCAAACATACAAATATAATCTTTATATTGACAAATACAAATTTGTACAACGCAAACATCTAAGAACCATATATACAAATGAACAAAATATATAGTTTGTACAATATCTCAAACATCCAAGAACAATATATACAAATAAAACAAAATGAATTGTCTTACAAATGTACCATTAAGTTTGCAAACATTCTATATAGATACCGACACAAAGTCTCTGCATAGCTTCCCCCACCGTATCTTTTGTTGCATCCCACTCAAAAACTGGGCATATGATTGCATTGGATATAGTGATAATGACGGATGGATCAGAAGCATTTACCTAGAGCATGACATGCATAATTAATTTATATATCAGAACGTCTGGAGAAACACAAGTCAAGAAAGAAAATGAATATCCAATTCATTGGTAATTAGACCTGGAGGATTGCATAATCAAACCGCTTATATAACAATATATTCAAAAGAGAATAATGTATTGCGTACATGTAGACTCTTAGCCTATAGTAGACTGGAAGAAGAGTTCAGACTGTTTTGAAAATTGCATGAATAAACAGTTGAGACTCTATTGCCTATGCACCTAAAAACAGAGAGATCCCAAATTTGGTGCATGTACATGGTGTCTGTGTCGGAATCCACATAGACTCCCCCTAAATACAGTTGGACACATCAACATCGGTGTCATGTCTTCTATCTGTGTCCATGCAACATATACACCTGAAATAACCAAGAGGCTCTAGAGAAACTTTTGCAATTTGATAATTAAAAAAGGGATTGAGGAACCTTTAAGAGATGACAGAGATAACATATACCAAGAAATAATGATGACAAAGTTCATGGTCGATTGTCGGATATCCGGCAAACAATTTTGCAAGGTATTGTTAAAAACATAAGAGAGATTCAATTCATGAGTTACTTTGGAAAATAGCAAAAGGAAAATGCATTCCAGGAGAAAGTATATAAAGAAATTTCCAACCTAATAATACATAAAGATAAAGATGCAAATCATATGTAGAAAATCTAGATGTCTTGATAAGTAATTTCTAAAAAGAACCTCCAGAGAATAACTTATCCTAACCATTTGGTAATTCAACAACTCTCATTTGCCATGTCCTGTAAAAGACTTTGTAAATATTACTTTACCAATAAGACAGGCATATATACCCCAGCTTTTAATGTTAAAAACAAGTCATTTGCTCCACCTACATTATCACATTAAGGGATGAAACACACACACAACTGAGGTATGTCTCATGTGCACTTTTCACAATTATGATCATATATCAGGATAATGTTCATGGAACATGTTCATTTTTTCTATAATGGAAATAACTTACAAGTGTATCCAAGGACGTCCCAGAAGGACGTTATAGGACAAAGCCACATTGATGACGTAACAAGTCACATCTGTTCGGAGGTTGCCTAATTAGCATTTTAGGCGAATCTTTCCTAGAGGATAACTCCTTCCTGCATTGAAGCCACCGATGGTCGTGTTGGTTGTTGCCAACCAATGCATGGGGATCCCTATGGTCTGGAGTAGACTCTGGGGAATGATGCTGAGAGATGATCCCAAATCAATGTGCATCCGATCCACCTTGATGGCGTCGATATATCCTGTAAAGTACAAAAGCCTATCGTGCTTGTTATTCTTCAACAACATGTCTTGCTGCAAGAATGTGATATTCGGGATTGCCTCCATTACGCTGTTACAGTAGGGGCATGCAGCGAGATTTCAGCCGACGCTTGACTTGGGCTAAGTAAGAGTCGGCACTCTGCAATGCTTTACTTAGAGCGTCACAAGTTTTTTTGGAGAAATGAAGGAGCTCGAAGAGTGATAACTTTGTTGGGATATTGGCAAGTTGTGCCAATATGTCAAAGTTCTAAGGTTTTTTCAGCCATTGAGCTACGTCTTATGAACCTCTTTCTGCTTTTGCATATCTGCTATAGGAGGCTGGAACGAACCAGACTCAGATGCTACTAGAGTTGTGGGTAGGGTAGCCTAAGGCGTACTGTCATCTGGAGTCACGTCGTAGTCTCGCAGGTAGGTTTGCCCTGACCTGGTTACCCCCGGTAGAGCTTCGTTTGTTGATGGAGAGACCGTATGACAGGATCTGGTCTTTTTTTTCCTTGGATTTGGCAGCGGGAGGCACTGCTTGTTGTATCAAATTTGGGACGATGTCTGGGTGAACCCACATGACTTTGCCTCGCTGAGTGGTGAGTGGTACCAGCCTGGCTGCTCGAGCTGGAGGGAGGTTAATGACTTCCATCGTTGTCCTAAGTATCGGGACAACGCTGTCTTGGGCTTCTATCGCTGTGAAGTCGTCGAATTATAGCAAGACCATGTTTGATGTGACTGATTTATCTTCAAAGTCTAAAGTGAGAGCTTTGGAGTCGAGTAGCCATTGGATATGCCTCTTTAACACGTATCAATCTTGCATTGGATGATGGATGTATCAGTGGTAATGACAGTATTTGGGGTTGTCGACTTTATCCGCCTCATCCGGTCGTTTGATGTCGGGTAGCTGCAGTTTGTTGCCTTTTATCAACACGTAGAAAATCTCGATGACATCATCATCATCGAAGGAGTAAGTTTCCTTTGGCTTGGATGCTTCTGTCAGCCTCTGAGTTAATTTGGCCGAGCTTTTAGACATGTTGACTGTGAGAGCTTATTTTTCTTTATTGTTATGGCCGTTGGTGCTGACGTTATTGTTGAAGGGACACTTCCCTCTGTCATCGCCGGTAGGGAACTACAGTTCCAGCAAACGGGTGTCCTTTACATTTTTTACCGCAGTGGTAACACTTATGATGAACAACGTCTAATCATGAAGCGGGACTAAAGTTGCCACAGTTTCACACAGGTAGCAAATTCTTTCTGTAAGTGTCCATCAAATGGCTATCGGGAATGCCTAAATACAGTTTTAGTGCCACCTGTCTGAACTGTTCAATGTACTCTCGACAGGTTCATTTTCCCTTTGAACTATGTCCATGAGGGAGCTCATAGTCATGTATATTCTACCATCGTAGAATCGAGCAATGAAGAGGCATCGAAGATCTTCGAACAACAAAATACAGTTATCTGGGAGACTACAAAACAGTCGTAGGCTACTCCGGTCAAAGTTCTGACAAAGATCTTGGTAAGGAGTGCGTCGTCACAAGGTAGATGTCCTGTCATTGAATCAAAGTAATTCATGTACTGATGAGGAGATATCTTTTCGTCGAACGGGATCATCGAATATGGTTTGTACTTGGACGGGTATACCACATCTTTTTACTCGGGAGGATAAGGTTGTCGTATCCCGAGTTTCTGAAGCTCGTCTCAGTTGATCATTGAATCAAAGCGAGCTCGCAACTCCCTGACTTCCCAGATTGCATCTTTGATATCGTCAGACGACAGAGGAGTAGATGATCCCAGCAAGGCATGATTGGCTCCAATGGTGAGAGCAGGAGCAGTCGTGCTCGACTCTCCATTATTTTCTGGTTCTTGACTTGCTTATCCCGAGATCCTTGATGGTTGTGGGAATATGCTTGCCCTGAGTTCCAGTACAGTCTATGTTAGAGTTTGCATCGAGGCACTCAGGGTTTGCATCATGGATTCAAGTGCCTCAAGACGTTATTGATTACTGGAGACTTGATTGTCTCCTGCCATGTACACAGGCGTTATATGGGGAGAAATGGATGAAAATGTTGAAGCCTCACTTTTTGCCCATGATCCTTGAGTCTCGCTGTCTTCAGGGAAGGAAGGCATTATTGTGTCATCTTAGGAGTCTAGGGGATGGCTACCCCCAGCCCTGGTGACTGTACTCTCCTGGCGGGCTTGGCTACGGCCAGGTTGGCTATCATTTGTTCCTTGAGATTCACTGTTTTCTTGGAACGATTGTTTGGTATAGAACACCGAAAGATTGCTACGCCCAGCTTTTGTCCTCGAGCGGGTGCCTTGGAACGCCCCCACGCTAGGTACTAGCTTACTATCCAGCGGCTGGCTCTTTGATGTACTGGTAGAGACTGTCGGATTGGATGAGTTCCTCTTCCCTGGGATCTTTTTTACATAAGGAGACCTCCATATTGAGTAGCATGAGGAAAGAAACAATTACTACTCTCTCTTGTGCGCTTGTTGCTTGTGACATTGTCGAACTGGTGTCGAAGGTTAAAACCGCTGGAATACCGACTGTCTGGTTGGAGGAACTATGGTTTTAGTACAACAATAGTTGATAATGATGTTGGCACAAGTGTCCAGGAGGGGACACTTCATGTGCAGGAATTATTTCTCTCATCTTATGCTTGTGATTTATCATATTTCATAAATCAGATAATGGAAATTTCACTTTTACATCTATTTTGTGCGCTTGGCCAAACCTTGTGCATGGTTGTGATCGTGAATGGTTTGCTCCCTGACCCAGTTCCTGCATAGAGACTGCACCCAGATTATTGGTGGAAGACTTGTTGTGAGATGGACCCACTTTATGCGCAGCCAAGATGGACACTTGGGTCTGTCAAGACAGTGTTTGCTATACAACTTGGTTCACGCGCATCTGCTAATGTGAGACGAGCCCACTTTATGCGCGCAGCCAAGCTGGGTGCATGGATCTGTCAACACAAAGTTTGCTCCCCGACTTGGTTCAAGCGCATCTGCATCGTCCAAGTGGTTTTGGGAAGGCTTGGAGGGTTAACCCACATCCGGCGCATGAGTGTCTGGGTCAGCCCTATACAGTTTTCCACCAGCAGCTTGTGTGACAATCAGCGGTGCATGCTTTTTGTGGACTGTCTACGTAGCCCCTCGAGCGCGCATGGCTCGAGTTGGATTGAAATTCTTTGAACTAGAATTCACAGCAAATAGTATTGAGAATCCATGTTGGTGCCGTAGGAGATCCTGTGGAGGCAAGACTTTTTTCCTTTGGCCATGTTGCTTGCAGAAGGCTTCATGCGCCCATGCTCTGATGCAAAGCGTCTTCTCTTCTACGTATCTGGTTGCGGACACACCTCTTGAGAGTCAGCATAGTTTTTCTCAAGAGTGGCTTTAGAGGCAGAGAGAGAATAAGCGTCAACCTCATGCGCATATGCGATGACGTAGGTTGCCAATGCATCAGTCGTAGACTGTAGGTGCGGCGCAGCGGCCTTGGCGACCCAAGTCTTGCGAGGTCTTGCTGGCCTCGATGCAGAGCTTGGCTTGTCTAGCATCTCCATGAATGCATGTTGGTCAAAGCGAATTACCAGCATTCGCTGGGTTGAACTCAGTTTGCTTTCGTTGGACAGCGTCACCAACTTCTCGTTGGAGTAGAAGTTCTTCCCCATGAGAGTTTTCATTTTTGTCGACATCGCAAAAAATATAGGAAAAGTTGAACAAACTTTTTATATTGATTGGAATAGAACAAAAAGTATAAAGGAGCTCTAATGCGTAGAGGCTGAGTACAAATAAATTTGGGCAAGCGTGACGGTGGAGATTAAGTCTGCAGTCGACTTTTTTACTCCGTTGACGATCCGATGAAAGAGAATGGCAAGGCCTTCGGAGACGTGAGTATGCGACTCAGTTGGTGTCCTTTTTTGGTTGTCTCTAGTTTTTTCTCCTCTTCTCCTTTCTGTGTGGGAGATGCCCACTATTTATAGACTTCAAAGGGTAATGCGTATGCATGCATGCGCTCGAATTTTACGTTGCTACATGTCATCTTTAAAAAAGGCGGCTGCTTATGCTGCGCTATGGCTGCCACGTGGCAACTTGAGATATGGGGTTGCTAATGCATATAATCTGTGCAATATCTGTCTTGCGCTGATTGCCTTTGGATCTTATATGTTAAAAACAGAAAGTTTTGGTTCCGAGGGGCTATATGAAAACTCCAGCACATGGGAATATTGTCGCATGGGACCTTCATTGTGTTGATGTTGGCGCATGATGCTCCAAAGTAGTCTATCAGTTGATTGGCGCATGACTGCATTTGGCGCATGTCTGTCTTTAGCGCATGGCTTTGGCTGCCCTTAACACATGGTTTTTGATTGTATTTGGTGCATGTATGCCTTTAGCACATGACCTACATTTGGTTCATGACTGCGTTTGGAGCATAGCCCTGACTGTATTTGGCACATGGTGTAAATTTTTTCATGCTTCTACAATTGTCTCAAAGTAAAACTAGACAATTTAAAGATAAAGCAATATCCAAGAGAATCTAAACTAGAGATAGATATCAAGTTCCTTCTCAAAGTAGGTACAAAAAAGTATTTGCTAGATCCAAAACAATGCCAGAGTCCAAAACTAAACAATAAGTGTCTACAGCTTCAACCCGTTCTTATTGAGCATTCCCAAGAAAAAGTTCTTCAGGATTGGTTGCTCGTCAGTGGATGAACCCCTGAATAGAGTTTGATATATGAACAAAAGAATATGAGTCAATCCACAAGAAGTTGGATGGAACATTAACTAGATTAGATTCAAAACATGCAAAAGTAAAATATATATACCTCCTTTCTTCTTAAGTTATTCCTTGTACTTAAGCAATTCTTGTTCATATGACCTTTCTTTTTAGAGGAAAAATATTACATTTCTTCAACCTTGTCTTTGTCATTCTGAGCAGAAACTACCTTCCCATTTGATTTAGATTTTTGGCCCATTGAATGTTTAGAACTTCATTTTTTTAGCTTTTGGGGTTAATATATAGATAAATTTGCAATTTCAATTTTCCCTTGATGCAATCTTTCTTCCTTAAAAACATACACAACTATAAGCTCATATAAATCCTATTTGTGATCATGTGTACTATAATTGACTTTTAAAGGTATCAAAGTTACTAGAAAGAGATGCGACTGCAAAGTGAACCATTATACCATCCTTGGCTTCCTTTGTGCTACTTGCTATTTTGTGGTCTGACCTCACTGGTTTTGTATGGCCAGATCCAGTATCAGCACCGGAGGATCTTTTGTACATTTCTGAGGATGGTGACTACCAGGAGCACCAGACCACTTAAGTAAGTTTTTTTACTTCCTCAATCTGATGTATATTCTACTTTTGTTGGCATTCAGCCTCCGAGCACGTGTTTAGCTTGTATTTTTGTTTGATCTGTTAGCCTACGGGCAATAGCATGATTGACATATCATAGGGTTGATCATATATGACAAAGATTCTGGCTAGTTTATTCATTTTATGTTTACTAGCTTCATGATCATCTGTATATTATAGTTTGGGACGCTTTACTATTATATTTTAGTTGATCTTACATCTTGCTACTATTCATGTTGTTCATGTAATTGAGACACTAAAGTTTGTTGGACCTAGGCTTGACTACTAGATTGTAGTAGTGACCCCTCATGTCTTACAGCTTCACCGTATATGTGTGTACCAGAGTGCTCTAAGTATACGTAGCTGGCCTTGTCAGTCCTGCTCTCCAGTATTCTGGTTCTGGGGTATGACAACACAATGTATAAAGTGCTTAATCACATATCTACTTAGTACTCTCCTGCCCCCGACAAGTACACTGAATCCTAATCATGACACATCACGACACAAAGAAATACAATACGATGTCTAAAAATAAGCATGGTGATCAAGGTCTACAATAAGATGTGAGAAGAATTATATCATGACTAATATCCATAAAATACTAACTCGTATAACCATCTTGTCAGGAATAAAGTAAGACATCACTAAATACATGCATTATAATAACTATCAAGTAAGAAAACTATCAAAGAATGTACTCACATGTGGTCCTAAACTGTAAACACAAATCAATATCCAAACTGGAGTCCAATTGACCTATATATGATTTTTCATGTCAATAGGTGATTTGGAATCAAAATCATGCATAAATAAACTTATTTTAAGTTTCTAGGTTAATTCTAGGTCATTGGGTTGAAACTAGGTCAATACCTATTTCTGGGTTCACCAATTACCTATTTTAGTGAGCCTATTAGTTACCTTAGCTAGTATCAAGTTATCTCTAGGTATTCTAGTCATATCTTATAGGTATGGTATTCTAGGTATCATTTAACTGTATACGTAGGTATCATTTAATATCTTAATTATACCCAATAGACTTTGTGAAACTTAACCTATAGCCATATCTTTATATATATATATATATATATATATATATATATATATATATATATACTATACATTATAATGATCACAATACCTTAAACTATAGCCATACCTTACTATTTACCTTACCTTACTACTTACCCAAAATATTTTATAGCTCATGGATACCCCATATCATGATACACTAGCATTCCCATCTCCATAACATTTACCTACACTCTCTCATATCTTGACACTAACACACACTCTAGACTTAATCTAGGATACTCTTTACCCAAACTCCAATACTTAATTTTTATCCATGTCACTTTGGTATCTTACCTATCTTACCAGTACACTACTATACACTCGATAAAAACCTACACTACACACATCATACTTGATCACTTAAATAACACTCACAAACTTGGACTACTTAATTAACACACTCACAAACACTAACTGAAACTTATTTGGTACTGACACTGGGTTTTGCACTTCCACTACACTGATACATTCATCACTGACACTCAAAATCTAAATACAACACTCTTACCTTGATATGCGCAGTCCTTCACATCTCCCCAATAGTGCACTGATGCACCTCATAATGCAGTTCACTTGAACGTGCACATCCATCCATACGGATACATGGAGACACTTATGTTCCCAGGCCAACTACAGTTCATGCTTATGTGCACATGCACACACCACTGCACCAACACACAGAAGATACCTATTTCTACTCTAAAATCTGAAACAGCACTGAAGCACTGCTCCTTAAGTCTATGCACACACTCACTTATCTCAATACACACTTGGTGACACCAACCCAATACTTACCCTCTGAGACTCTCCCCACAGTTGCACCTGTAGGTGCACATATACACCCCTACACTAGAATACATAACCCCACCACACATGACTCAGTTTCACATGTCTACCACACTCCCAATTCTCCATAATAATATATTACCTAACCTCTAACAACGAAATCTACATAAATATACCTCTATACACTAAACACTTTCAGCTTCTATTGGATAATATTGCACATGCTACTCTAGGTGATAACTTCTCTAATACTCATCTTGGGAATTCAAGTTTACACAAACACTACAC